>JANHGB010054052.1:29273-54610 GCA_026283785.1 Coracopsis vasa
TAAAGCTGCTTTAAAGTTTAGATTCAAATTCCTAAATAGGTTTTCAACCCTCAGAAAACTCAGCTTTTGATAAATTACCTTAGAAAGGGGCTGCCCAGGTGGTAGCCTCAACTTCCCCAGTTATTTTAGGCCCCAGCTACTTCTGAAAGGAGGATGAGCTTAGGGGGAACAGTTGATTCATTCGCTTCTTAAAGTCATTAAGTTCTCAAGCTGTCTTGTGTTATTTCCCTAGTTATAGTGTCTTCTTGAGAAAAGATACTGTATGATGCAGGCACTGGCCCAAGAAGGAAAAGAGTAGTTGGAAATGTCAGGAGGAATGGAAGAAGTACTTCCATGTTTGCAGAAGCATTTGGTCATGCATTTACCATGGTTTTCCAAAAATTTGTTAGTATTTCCCCCCACCCTTTATTCTGTGACTTTGTCCAATTCCTTATAACATGTTAGAACAGACAGTGTTTTTTCATTAAGGTGACCACATGTGGAATTTGGTTGGAAAGCACAGGTCATGGTGCAGGGAAATCAAAAGAAGCCCAAACCTTAAGAAAATATGTGTGTGTGGGGGAGGTGCATAAAGATTAATTCAAAACAAAAATGTTATCCAGAACAAACAGTGGGCCTAAGTCTGAGTTAATTTTTCCTCTTGAAGTAGTTGGAAAATTCTCTTGCATTCCAGATTCCAAATCTAAAAGTGCAGTTGTGCTTTCTGAAACTGAAGACATATTACAGATGTTGATTCCTTTATGTGATTTAGTGGTTATGGCAAGTGGCAGATATATGGCATCGGGACTTTCAAGTTTTATTGCAGACTGAGTCATTTGGTGACCTTTGGGTGACTCTTGGTTAAACACCTACATATGGAGTTTGATCTTGAGCAGTGAGAAATGGCTTCCCTGGGTAGCCCTTGAGCTTGGCCAGGACCCACTCAGAGGGGCAGGGGTGGCAAACCTGGTGCCCCACACTTCTGCCCGCCAGCAGCAGGGGTAGCTAAGCTGCTGCCTTCTCTGGCAGTCCTCTTCCTTCCCTTTCCTCACTCTTGCTTGCCTGGCAGAAGAGGCCAAGAGAGTAACCACAGAGCTTCTCCCCCCGCTGCCTGCTCCAGGACAGGGATGGGAAGGGGGAAGTGGTGCAGTGTGTCAGCTCGGAGAGCTGCTTTCCTGGAAGTGTGCTGCTTCCTATGGAGGTGTGCATGAAGATGGGAGTTACTGTCCTCACTTTTTCTTCCTTCACCCCAACACAAGACTCTTGGCTGAATATCCCGAAGTTTGCTTTCTTGATGTTGAAATGAGTTTGTAACAAATTTTTTTAATATCCTGAGTGGAAAAATGTCATCTGAATCTCTAGGAGACTTACAGGAGGTGAGGGAAGAGAGAAGGTAAGATGAGGAAAAATGACAGCTTCATCCAGATTAGCTTCAGATTTATGTTCATGCCACATGGCAGTCAGATGGCTGAGCACAGCTACACATTATTCACATCCTCCCCATGTAGTTTGTTGGTTACTTTGGAAGGACAAGTCAGGGAATGAAGAAGAAGGAAACTACTGGGACCCACTGTCATGTGGCACTGGAGAGTTTCTGGTGCTGTGCTTTGTGCTGGGATGTGAAAATAGTGAACAGTGAAATACCTTTGTGCATGGAACCCGATTCTATCAAAACCCAGGCTTAGAGGGCAAAACAGTGCAAAGAATTCTTGTGCAGAAGCGTAAATGCTCCAAGGTTGCTAATTTCCATCTTCAGCGTGGACTTCTTTCATACAAAGAGACATCGTGGCAGGTCTGGGACTGCTGGCAGCACAGGAAGAAGCGTTCAGCTGCATGGGCAGTATTTACTGTCCCCATTTCCTGCAGAGAAGCAACTGTGGGTGGGTCTGGTTTTAGCGCATATCTCTTTGGACTAGCTTTGCACATCACGCATACCACAGTTTGGGAAGTCCTGATCTAGATGAAGGGAAGCCAATGAATTACTGCTATCAGCCTGTTTGAAACTACAATGCAATAAGAAAATGCTGCTTCTAAAAGGAGTTGTTACCAGTAAGGTGCAGCAAGCCAGTAGTGGAGTTACTTATCTGATTATTAGCGGAACTGCTGACCAGTCCCGCTGTTTGCATTCTCTAAACTTAGTCCAACAGTAAGTATAAAAATCAGGTGGAGGAGGGAAAAGCAGACAGGGAGGTGGCTAATTTATTTCTGTTGCTGTAATCCTTTGGCTTCACAGAACGCATCAGAAAAGGATGGCGGAGGCACGTGTGGCTGGATTTGGTGATGGAGCAACTCCTGGAGAAAGTGTAAATCTGAAAGCTGTGGAGTTGTTGAGACATCAGCTTCACTTCCCATAATTACAAGGAAAGAGGAAACTGGAATATGGGATCAGATGCTGGCTTAAAGGCGAGTCCGTCTTCTACAAGGCAAAGAGTATCCTAAAGGGAAGACGAGACTGGGTTGTCAGTAGGGCAGGATGCTGCCCTACCATGTCAGGGATGGCCATGGCTGCTTCTGTGGAAGGGCAGGAGAAGTGAGAGGCTCTTCACTTGTGGCTGCATAATGTTTCTCTGCCATTCTAGAAATGCTCCAAGATTTCAGTACCTTATACTGAATGTATTTAAAAGAGCCTTCGTTATTTAATGAGGCTGTTATGGCATGCCTTCTCTGCTGTTTTTCATGAAAGACTGCTATGTTTTGGTAAAAGAGGAATGAGATTATATGAATTTCAGTGATCTTGAACAAGTAGGTGAGCTCGGCAGTTTTATTCTTCTTTCTTGAAAAAAACCCCACCAAACACAAAACACACAAACCCACCCCCCGAAGACAAAGGTTATTTTTTTCATTGGGGAATTTTGAAATGTTCAAACTAAGCAGCTGTTTTTTCAGCTGTTGCAGGTATTAAACAACAGCAAGAAAATCCTCTGCTGTGACCTGTCACAGGAAATAATCCTTTCTTGATCATGGTGAACAGCTGGGTTCATTGCTTCTCCTGCAGTAGTAATCCTCAGCTCCTCGACGTGTTACTGCACAATGGCTCGACAAGATTTTAAGCTAAAGGTATAAAAAAATAAAATGATGAAATTGCAGATGTTTAAGTGCATCCTTGGGATTCATAAATCATGGGAGCTATAGCAAATTGCTGTTAGGAATGAATAAGGTGTTTGGAAGTGACCTATTTTGAGGATATTCTTCCTTTTTAAAAAATGCTAAATGTTTTTGACCTTTTCCCCCATTGCAATGCAAGTGAGCACCTAATAACACCAGTTCTGTTGCTTTTTTTGTGATAATAAATAACATTTAGATTTCAGTGGTGATACTTGAGTTATGCAGATCAAATTCTCACTAATAGCTTTTTTCAGACCCCACGAAACTGCAGTGTAATTTGTTCTTTACAGGGTCAGGGGAAATGCAGCAATATCAAGGGTGGGCACCTTATATTCTGTATCCTCTGTTTAACTAAATGTATGCGGTGTAATCCCTTAAAACCCAAAACCACCCAAAAGCCCCCAAAACTGGTGGCCTGTATAAACGTTAAGATGTGGAAACTGTGATTGGAATTAGTGTGGTTTGCGTTGCCATTGTCAAGAAGGGAGGTGTTGCCAATTTATTTAACTTGACAAATATCAGTGCAACCAGTCCTGAAAATCTTACTCTGAGAATATCCCGTAGGCTTCCTTTACTTGGAGACCAACATGTTTATTTCTGGCTTGAATCTGCTTATTGTTTAGATTAAAATCTGCTTTGCATGGTCAACATAGTTGAAAGCAAGCAGAGCGTCTTCTGACTCCTCCGTTATCAACACAAGAATAATTGCAATCACAAATAAAAAGGCAGGAAATAACATGCATTACTTGAAACAGAACACAGAACTTTCATGTTCAACAGATTTTAAAGGTTAGCAGTTAATCTCCCTTCTCTTTCTCCTTCTTTCAAAACAGAACCCTTTCCCTGAAAAGCCCTAAAAGCTCAGGAACATGCAAACTACCCAAAAAGCTGAGAAGGCGGCAGCAGTGATTTGTAGTTGCTGGGACAAATAAAAATGGACCTTTGCTGTGTCATTTCTAGAATCATATTTGAGATTGGTACTGTGACTGAATTGTTGCTGCATTACAGAAAAGAAAACCCAAGGTCATACTGAGGCAGAGTTGCCAGACCCAGCCACACCAGAAACTGAACGCACTGCAGCTATGCTTAAATTGGGTATGTAGCAATAAAAGTAGTTTCTGGATGATGTTTGTACTCTCACATCTATACCAGACAAGGCCATTTCAGCTCGCTGACTGTGTGAGATGGGAATCTAGAAGATAATGTGAGGAGAAGTGAAGATAGCAGAGTTACGAGGAGTGACTTGGAGGGAGAATAGTGCTTTGCACCATCCTGTATACATTGAGAGTAGCATGATAGCCACGGCCAAAAAGGGTGCATTTTAACAGAGAAGATTGGGTGTTTTCCACATCATGCTTGTCCCTGCCCTTTACCTTCATTTTGACATTTTAAGATTTTATAAAGAAAATTAGGGTGTAAGAGCACGAGACACCTTAAAGAATCAGTGGGTGAATGCCAGTTCTTTGAAGATAAGCACAGTCTGTCTCAGAGGACTCGTTGATTATCCAACAGCAATTTGATCTCGTGCTCTGTTGGTTCAGTGATTTGACACACTGTGGTGGCATTGTTATTTAGGGCGTTTTATGTAAACCAGTGTGAGCTGGTTTATCCTGTTTAGAGTGTAAGCTAGTTCTACCCTTCCCACAACTGCGTCCAACAATTTCATTACAGTGAATGCTTTCCTTATTTGTCTCTGAACTCAACTGTGGTCATGAACAAAACGCGTATGACCTCTGGCTTTGACTTAAGGTTGTCAGACTTTTCTTAATACAAGACTTAATACAATACTGCCTTGCCTTGCTTTGGATATCTGTTCCCCATTATCTTTGGAAATGAAATCCTTCTTTAAAGAAAGGGTGGTGGTGTCTGAAGAACCTTCATTACATCAGTGTTTCTCAGGCTACAGTCCTGGATTGCAGGTCTATGTGTGTGCTGTCACACATGTCCGCAAATAACAAAGTGGGAGGAAGTTGGTAAATAAAGGTAGGCAGAGTTACAGCCTCGGTTTTTGTTGGAAAATTTTAATCAGTAACAGAGCAACAAGCATGGCCTTGGATATTATTTGTTTAATTTCCTGAAGGGGCAGATAGTCCTTTGATTTATTTATTTCTCCACTGTCAGGAAGCATTGTTCTTGGATTTTGTTCCAGTGGGTCTGATTACTGTGGACAAGAGATGCCATCTTCTCTGATGACTCTGATGTGTAGCATTGGTGCCACAGGCACTGGTCTGCAGGAAGAACTAGTTTATCTGCCGTAACAGCCAGCTCATGGTCATCTAAACTTGGAAACTGTTTGATCCTAGTTTTTTACATGTAAATATTCAGACATGGACAGTCCTGCTATTGCTGTTCCCTGAAACACCTCCCTTTTCTTCAGGGCTAAGTGGCGTGGCACGTCTGTCCTGCCTGAGCCATAAATGCAGGCAGCTTTCAGAGCAGTCTTTTTACATGATAGCTCAGAGGTTAGTGTTTAGTTCTCCAATTTCTGAGGAAATTCAGCCCTTGCGAAACTTAACAGATGGATCCGAGTTCCAGCAAGTAGACAGGGAAGTACATTCAATTCCCACATCCTGAATGAGTTCTCTAACTGCTAAGGAAGGGCAAGGAAACTGCTGCTTCCTCTGGCCACACCATGTAGTAAAGATGTTGCCATTCCTCACCAGTGCAAAGGGGTAGGGAGGGCAGAGCTCAATGTGCTGAACTGCAAATGAACAGAAAGGCCTCCCATTGCCCTGCATGAAGAGCCTGAGCCCCTGGAAGAAGTGGATTTAAGATGCTTTTCTCTCCCTAGTGCTCCCTGGTGCTGGTTGAACCAGCTGATCATGCAATAAGCTGTTTTGCGTGGATCATGTTCTGAAGCACCAAGCCCTTTCCTGCACATGGAGAACCTACTTGTAGAAATCACAACTACTGCTTCTGCTACATAATTTAGAGTCTAAAATCGTTAAGTGCTTTTTGTGCTGCACTGCTGTGCCAAATGCCTAGGTCCACAAACAGATTAGTAGTTTGTTCCTTAGGGGGCATTAACACCACAATACTCTTGAAGTAAGTGCTTGTACAGAGAAAAGTAGCATTTGGTGCTGCATTCTTCCTAAACCCGCCTCCCAGCAGTCTGCATATTAAATGTACATTAACCCCCTCCAGTAACCATGCAATTATGACAGTTGAAACAGAGCTAGAGGAGCTGACATAAAGCCAGACCCTGTGTCCCATCTGCACTGCAGGCTGCTGTCAGAGCACCTGTCAGTCATGGTTTGCATCTGTGTGATGGTTCCTTTCCTGAAAAAAGGCAAAACAAAAAGCAGACTTCCTTCCAGTCTTCCGCCCTGATAAAGCTTATCAGTCAGAGCAACAGCGAAGGCACAGAGAGGGCAGCTTATAGTGCCTGCACCGCTTTGCTTTTAGAAGCGTAGATGATAACAGTGCTGAAAATCAGTTCCTTGCATCTCACTGCACCTCTGCTGCTGGTGGGGTCAACTACCAGCAGTTACAACAAATTCCGCTGTGGCATATGCAAAGCCTGCACTGATATTTCTGTGCACTGAGAACAAGTTCTCAGTGTCTCACTTATGTATAAAATAGGTAATATTTGTACAAGAGAAAACCAGTCCAGTTTGTCTAGAAAGCTCTAAGCTGCTGGCAGTGGTCTAACACCCACAGTCCTGGTGATCTACCCATTACTATAATTGAAGAATAGATGGCATCTTGCTCTTGAATGAGCAGCATGCCTATCAGGAGAAATAACAAAAAAGCACCTTTCCAAATGGCTGGTATAATGTGTTGGCATTTTCAAAGGTTGTTTTGGACTGTCAGCCAGTGACTCAGGTAGCCCTGAGCCCTGAACTCTGAAATTTCACAATATTGCATTCATTGCAATGGTCTTAGCTTTCTTTCCAAGATAAGACCAGGCACCAAGGCAAATGTAGTTTCAAGATAATAATGTCTTTAGTTAAATAAACCCAGGACTCGGACATTTTTTAAAATGTAGCCCTAACCCATTTGTTGCAAATTATGGCTTTCTGTGTTTGCACTGCTGTGACTATGCTGGTTCCTGATGTGGGCTCATTAATAGATTATTTCCTTGTTAGCTGTAGGTAAAGCTTTGACCTAAAGCTGATTAGGGAAAAGAACTTCTGTAACTATTATCTTTTCTCTCTCATAATTAGTATAATTATGTTTCTGTGCCCTAGACGGAAATCTCAGACAGTCTGCTGTGGAGCCACAGAAACCGTCTGGACTGCGCGAATGGGGGTTTGCTCTTGAGGAAGGGATGGCTGCATTCTGTCGTGTCAGGGGGAAGCTGAATTACAGCATTACACAGAAAGTAACCAAACCAGCAGAGAGAGAGAGTTCCCTTCCTCCCCACCCAGTGAAATCCAATTAACTGGGAGGAATGCAAAAGCAGGTTCTGTCTTTCCCACTTTTTTTAAGCTTAACTGGCACGCCTGCCAGACAGACTCATTTAAGGGCACAGTGTTTCAATTAATGCGTAGAAACCACCCAGATGAAACCACTCTGGCTTTGACACCGTACTACGGCTTTTTAGTGCTGTGTTCACCTGCTCTCTGTTGGCCTGGGCTGATTGAGAGTGCTTACAGCTGTGTGGAATGGGTGGGACTGGGGCTCATCCAGCACTGCTTTCCACAGGTGAAGGTAGGGTTTTCCCTTCCCAGGGTGCCATGGTTATCTGATTCTGGAGTGAGGTTGCAAAGGAAAAGCAAAGCAAGGGAGGACTCTTTTCAAGGTAGATCATAGCAGCCCTTAGGGGGAAACAAGTTAAGAAGGTGAGTTCAGTTTAGTATCTTTGGTTTTCATAAAGCTTTGGGGTTTTTTGAGTGCAGTGCTCTGTTCCTGAGATCTCAAATCAGCCTGGTTAAAGTTAAGGCTTGCTTTAAAAAGAGCATGACTAAAGTACTGGTGCGACTGGGAAGTGTTGAGGAGCTTAACTGGCAAGAAATCCTTTAAGCTTAAATCTTAAAGGAGTTCAAATGTGTGTTGAAGGGTGTTAGCAGCCATCTTTTTGTTGACTTTTACCATTCCCAATATGTTTGTACCTCAGAGTATGTGTTGCTTTTACTTGTGCAACTGGATGGACAAGATTTAACAGGACTGTTACTCTTTGCAGCCATCTCAGGTATCATTGCTCTGGTACAATGGAAGTGTAATTCCCTTCATAAAATGGCAGCTGTACTTCCCAGCAGGGCACAAATGCAGAGCTCAACAGAAAGAGAAAGGAGATTATAGTTGTAGGTAATTGTGAGGGTGCAGCAATTGTAACTTCTTCCTTGCGCCTCAGGGCTTGGGGTTACTCAACTTGTGCCTGGCAATGGATCTCTGTGGTCAGGTGGGAATGGGTTGGTTTTCGGTGGGAGTAGCCTTCATCCATCCTTTTGAATTAATTTTGCAACCCAAGAGAGTTTTAGTCTGAGTACCTGTGTCTGAAGTGGAGAGGGAGGCTCTAGTGTCTCCTGCTCCTCTCAATATAATGATAAACGCATGAGCAGCCCCTGGAAGAGAGAAGGCTCAGGCATACTGTTAGCTGAAGTGTTAGGATGCTTTCTTGGGAGCTGAGAATTATAAATTTGGATTCACTCCAGAACAGAGGGGATTTAAGGCCTAATCTGCCACATCTCAGGTAAATGCCAAAGTAGTTGTGGTCTGAAGGAAATAGCTCCTGCTCTGAGAGTACCACTAGAGGTGCTTACTTTTAATGAGAGGGTGCACATCATGAACCGGTGATGCAGCTTTGTAATAAACCCCTGAAGGCCCCAGGCAGGCTGTAGGAACTTCTGCCAGGGATCCTGGGCTGTGCTGCTTGTCTGCCCCTGCATCTCCTCTTGAGGTACCTGATTGTCCCTGGGCTTTGGGTAAGCTCAGTGGTTGCATTAAGACGGTCCCAAGTTCCACTTCCAGGCCTGGTGAGCAGTTACAATCCTGTAGTGCTACCTGTGGGGCTGCTTGAGTCCCTCTTTGGGCTGAATTCCTTGCCACCAGCCCTGCCAGGGAAGAAATCACTGAAATGCTTGAAAATACTTTGTGTAACAGGGTACCTGGCAACTGACAAAGGGGCAGTTGGGGTTTTTTGTTGTTATTTGCTTGTTTTCACTAGAGTTCTTCTAAAAAAAAAAAAAAAGAAAAGAATAAAACCCATTAAATGAAAAAAATAATCCAGTTATAAAGGGCAGAGCACTCTGGGTTCTGCTGCTGTGTCCTGTGATGTAACTATCCATGTTCTTCCTGCGCTCCTCCACATGTGATAAAATGACCTGGGAGAGAGTAGGGTGCCTGTAAGCCTACGTCCCTGGTTCCTTGCCTGGAGGTGTTCCATAAGCAAAACCCAAGATGAGCTGTGATGTGGGGTGTGTCATGTCTTATGGTTTGATGTGGCAGGGATATGAATGTGAGGCTGTGATTAAGGCTCTTTACTATCCCGTGAGAAAGGAAAAGGCTCATGAGTTATTGGTGGAAACAGAAAAGGAGTTTGATGAAGTGTGGAGGAGTCTGCTCCTGTGTTGAACTGTTTTCAGGCTGTGATTAAATGCTCTTACAGCTAGTGATTGTCTGGTGTTTGACTACAGCACTGATAGGGCCATTTTGTTAGTGCAATAATTAACACATTTGGGAAGTAAATATGCAGTTGAGCACAAGAGTCTGTATCTAAGCTAGGTTAGTGTCTTGAGGCCCAAGAAAATGGGTAGGATGCCTTATCAAGGGGAATGATACTGTTTAATCCTGGGTTACCAAAGAGAAATTTGAACTAGTAAGTGAAGGAGACACTGCCTGCATCTGGAAAGGCTTCAGCTGGATTTTTACTGTTTTTTAAGAGACTGAGTTCCAGCTAAGAATTGTGAATTGGTTTATTAACTGGCTGTTACTGACCTTTCTCTCTGCTTACTTATGTTGCTAATGCTTTCTGAGCACTACAGCAAGAAATCATAGCTTATGCTTTCTTCCCGTGGAGCTTGCAAGCATTTACTTTGCAGGGTGAAACCTCTCCCTTCTGCTGATAAGAGCAAGCTGTGTTAGGAGTGTAGCTGTTCAAACAAGACAGAGCTCCTGGCTGGGCTGCACAGAAGTTTGGCAGTGCTCATTCACAGTGGTGTAATGGGTGCACCTCTCAATGGGGACAAGACCCGTGAGAGCAAGGCTGGCACAGAACAGGTGGAGGAGCTAGATGATCTTAACCTGTTTAGATAACTTACTGACAGTTTGCCAACCAGCTAAATGAACTTGCATGCTGCCTGTATCCAGTCAGGCCACTTTACAAGGTGTCTGTTTTGGTTATAGAAGTGTAGGTGTTTTCTTCTTGGGAAAGATGCTGAAGAAGGGTGAAACTGACTCTCCTAATGTGCATGGAAGTTCTGGCATTCACTCCTGGGGTTTCCTTTCCTCCTGTTTGATTGTTACCTTGAAGTATATTTCTTTTTCCTAGACTTCTGAAGATAATTTCTTTCATTAGCAATCCAGTTATCATGCCATCTTCCAGCCTAAAGGGAATTAGTTGTCCCCAACTCCTTTTACTTTCTCATTTTCAAGATGCCTTGAAATCAAATATAAACCCTCGCCCTTTGGGTGCGGCTCCCATGTGAGAGTACTTGAAATGATTGGATTGATATGCTGCTCACTGACTTGCCTTTGAAAGTATCCAAAAGTGAGGGGCTTTCATGTTTGTATTTTTGTGCTTTTCTTTAAAATGAAAGAGATAAAAGGGTCAAAATGCATATCAATGAATTTTGACTTCTACAGAGCATCTTGGTTGAGATCCCAGTACTGATAGATGATAAATAGAAGTCACCTAATAATTCTCATAAAGGCTTCCTCCCCACCCCAGAATCTCTTTGCCAGCTAATGCTGTTGCATCAGTCAGGGGGATGAGCCTGATAGAAGAGTGGAGAGCTCTGAAAGGGTGCTATGGCTTCTGCAAAGCTGCAGTCAGCATATGGTGAGGTGTAAACTGCTGAGACTACCGAGGGGTGAGGAGAGCATGATTCCTTAGTAGAAGGAAGAGATCTTGTTATTGGTGCGTGAGAGTCTGGGTGTCCCAAGCAGAAGTAACAGCGTGGGTAACGTTGCTAACTATAAAACTCTAGTGCCTCCTGTTTTAGGACGAATCTGTTTCTAGTACGTTGGGCAAATAGATCCCTTTGGCACCTGAAAATGGATGCAGAGAGTCCCTGGAGGAATTTGGAAGCTGCAGAAACTCAGGTGGCCCCAAAGAGAATTGAGCCTCTTTGTGATCTTTATTGATGTCTTAGTAGTCCCACACTGCATGTGGTGCCAGCTCTGAAAGCTGTATTCTGGCTGCCCAGATGGATTTCTCTGCCATTCCTGTGGATTCACTTTACACCAGCACTCCTCCCATTGAGCTCCCAGGCGTGTGCTCTGTAGGTAGTATTGTGTGGTCACGGTTTGCATTCAGGTCCCTGCTTGTGGAGCTGATCAGCTGGAGGCCTATGGGATAAAGGAGAAACCGGACACTCAGTAGATTACCCTGCCTGTGTAAATGATCCTTTTGTCTCAGCCTGACTTCCTGCAGTATTGCAACAGGCAACTGTAAAATTGCATCCACAGCAAGAAAGTGTTACGGTCTCTCCTCAGGCTTTTCTTCCTCTCCTCCCCCATTCTGTATTATGCCTGGATTAAGCTGATTTTCACAAGTTCTGTTTCTTTCTTTAAGGAGGAAATTGAATGAGATGGAGCTCTCCCCTTTTTCTCTCTCTCAAGCCAGTCTGTCGAGTCCTCTGTCACTTATGATCCATCCAGAAATGTCCAATCCATGTTTTGCTTTGATTGGCAGCAGTTACAAGATGGTGCTTGTTGTTCAGGATAGCTTGTGTGCACCTTGGAGTAAAAACCATGGCCAGCCTGGCTGGAGTTGTGCAGAAATTACTTGGTGGCTGTAGTACTGACAAATGGGCAAGGGTGAGTGCAGAGTGCAGTTCAGTTGCTTCTGTGCCTTTTCTTACACCTTCATGGTTATTCTGTAGTACTCTGAAGAACGGCTGCTTTGTCTTGCTGTGAGCTTTCCCACAAGTCCTGTATCCAGTGTAATCTTAGTGCTTTAAAACTTTATGAATTGTCTTTTGGGAAGGACTTTTGAAGAACTAAGCTGTTATGAGGGTTCTTGGATTTTGAAAGGGCGAGAGAGAGGGTCAGGGCAGTCCTGTCTTTGAAAGTTCTCACACAGTCTGAGCTCAGCCTTATAAGCAAGGCTCTGAGAAAACTGTGTTTCATAAACCATCTCTCAGAATCTGTACTACTTATCCCAGGTTTTGCAGTGTGCCATAGGCTGTTGTTTCGTGAGCAATCAGAAATTTTATAAACAAGGTCTACGTTTGTATATCTGTAATTGGAGGAAGAAAAAAGACGTTTTAATAAGTATGGAAATAGATGTTACTGTAGTCCGATCTAGTCTGTACTCAAATGTACTTTGAAGTGGCTAGCTGAGCACCTGGATGTTAAGCTAAGCTATGGATGGTTAATGTGAGACATTAAAAAGGAAGCTGTCTATATTCCAAGAATCAGGTGGCTTTAAAAGGTTTCACACTGCTCATTCTGAAAACACTGGAAGGCTCCAAGAGCTTGTAATGTATTTGGCCATGTAGTTTCTACAGACTTCAAGGTGTTTCTTCTTTCTTTCCCTTTAACCATTGTGATAGGAGTGGGAGCGAGGGAAAGTAGGAGGTTTGCTTTCCACATATAAAGTTAAACTAAAGGAAGAGAATTAGGTATCTTCACCTCAAATTGTCTTACCCCAATGGACTAGGGAGTGCATTTAAGTAGGAAATACCCTATGCCCCAGAGGCATCTGCAGCCCCTACCAGCTCTTTAGGAATCACTACTGGTTAGTTGGGACACAGCCCTCCTGCCTGCAGAGCTCTAAACCAGTGGTAAGGTTTAGAGTTTCTTAACTTTACATTTGGGGCAGCTTGGAAAAGTTTTGCATGGTGGGCAGTTTTGCTTAGCATTTGGTGCCCTTATATGCAAACACAGCATGCCTGTAACACTTAAACCTGGTCCTTTTACATTGAACTTGCTCTCCGAGACATCTAGAAGCATCCTTGTTGAATTATGTGGCACTTCTCTAGCTGAAAGTTGATTATGACCAGTGGGGTTTGCGTTTTTTCCCCTTGCAGCTATCCAGTGCTTCATGTGGTATGATTAGAACCAGAAAAGAGATAATTCTGTATGGATTTTTACTGGAAAAAAAAGCAGTCAGCAGATCTGCATCTCTGGGAGGGTATTTACGTCCCAGACATGACAGCATCTTTGCTGTCTCTTGGTGATGCAGACAGGATTTTATGGGTCATAATGAATTATTTTATTGATCATATTATGAAAAATCAATGGAAAAGTTGCCCTGGCTGTCAATTCTGTGCTACCCACGAGGTGTGCAGTGACAGGTTTGACTGCTCGCCATTGTGGCTGAGAAGAGAATACCTTGGGGTGCCCAATTACAGCAGCAGAGAGGGGAAATTCAGAAGAGTAATTTTGGCTTCCTTCATTGCCTTTGTGTTGGCCTCTGCATGAGTGGCCCTTCCACTCCTTTCAGATTTCACAGCAGCAAGAGCACTAATGGCAGCTCTGTGCAATTTTGACTTCTCGTGTCCGTGGGATTTGAATCAATGCTTTTCCTTCCACATTTAATAAAACAATTTTGCACGCATGCTGAGCAGCTCTTCTTGTCTATACCTGCTTTGAGATGGGGTAGATGAACTGGAAGGTTTTATAGAAAGCCATCTCTTTCATTCTTCCTCTCTCCCCACCCCACCTTTTCCCTTTTATGAATACACTGCAGATTGACAGTGGAACAGTTCTTTACAGGAGGTATTTTTAAGGCAAAGATGAGGAAAAGCCAAGTGTTTTAATAGGCCTTATTTCATAAGGGGTGGAATTGTAAAGCAAAACCAAAGAAGGTTAACATAAACAGAATAAAAAGCACTTGAGTTCTCCTGGTTCAAGGACATGTAGTTCAGGTGCTGTTATGAGAGTCTCTGAACACTCAAATAGTTAATGTATTTATTGCTATAACATTCCCATGTGGTTTGGAGCAGTCCCTTCTGCAAGGGTACTGTGGCTGAGAAACCCAGTTAAGAGGCTTGGGTACCTAAAGCAGGTTCCAAGCAGAGTTTAGATGCTGAAATCCCAAACTGTGGTCTGTGTATTCCCTGTGCAGTCACTACTTATCCCTGGGGGTGATGCATCTCCCCAACATCTGTGAATGGCTGGATTTTGCTTCCATATTCGCCTAGGACAGCTCAGAATGGCAGTCCCACAGCACTGCTGTGTGTGTTACCTGACCCCAAAGCGAAGTGTTCCTCTGCCCGAGTTCTGATCAAAGTGGACCCATTGCTCAGGGGAGCCGAGCTCCCGACAAGCATCATGCCTCTGTTTTGGCTGCTTCTAAAGCATAGCTGGAGAAGGAGGGAGCCTTCTGGGGAGGGTGCTTGCCTATGAAGAGGAAGGCAAGGGTCAAGTGCTATCTTTGAGCACTGTCTTTTAATGTGCTGTTTAATATTAACATCACATCCCTAAGCAGAAGTGAGAGCCGGCAGCAGAGCTCTCCATTCCCATACTACAAAGTCGTGCTTCCCCTTAGGCATTGTTCTCTCCCTCTGGCCCAGCAAGTACATTATTGTAATTTGGGTTGAGTGGCAGGAGGAATCTCCTTCCTCGAGGAGGGGCATGCCTTGGACTCACACTGTCATGCTCTCACCTGCACTGAAGGCTTGGATCTCTTCTGGAAGATGTTTGTGTGTGTGGTAGGCAAGAGGTCATGTCTCATGTATAGTCTCTTCTTAACTGTAAGTGATTGATCAGAGTTAACTGAACAAGCAAGAACTTCACTTGCTCTTTCCCAGGATCATTTTGGGAATGCTTGCTAGCAGCAGCAGGGACCTCCATGGGCCACACAGTGTCTGCTCTCTGCTTAGTCCATGATCTGGAGGCAAGCAGGCAGATACCAAATATTCAGCAAATCTCTCTGGTTTGTTTTATCAGCACAAATATAACACATAACACCCCCCAAAGAGGGCAGTGGCTTTCCTAGAGCGATAGATAGTCCGTAAATGATGCAGTGGAGGTCTACCTACAGAGAACTCCAACAGCCACGTGTCACTGGTGGCTATCAACTCGTGGCTATCAGCTGGCAGCAAACTGCTTTCTTAGACAGAAAACAGCTGCTGACATTCCCGGCTAGTCAGATGTCGGCTATACCTGACTGTATGTGAGTTGTTCTATAGCGCCTTACAAGTGCATGAAGGGAGCGCACTGGAATACTTGAGGGAGTCACAGAAACTTCGCAGGTTCTCTTCAGACTTCATGGAGTTTTCTTCTTTCCGTGGCACTTAGAGTATGGAGGCTTTGGGGGTGTCTAAGCGTGTGTAAAGGCAGCTGCCTGCTGCCTTTCCCAAAGAGCAGCTGCTGCTGCGGCGCAGCAATAGTGAATGTGGAGGGGGCCGCGGAGGCAGCATTGCTTTCTTCGTGTAACAGGCGCAGCTGCAGGAGCTCCAAAACCTCATGGCTACGCTTGACCTGATTTCCTTTCAAAAGCACATCTGGTTTTCAGTTTGACTTAACCTGGAATCCATGCCTCTGCCTGTGCCGGGGCTGGGAATCCCGGGTTGCAAACCCTCGTGTGAAACACCAGTGTGTTGCTGGTGGGGAAACTGAAGAGAGCGGATCTAACCCATTCCCTGCGTCCTCTTGGTAGTGCTGTGAGAGGCTTGCTTACGTTGTGTGTCGGGATTTGCACCTGGCAATTGGAGTGCTGCGGGAGCTGTCAGACCCCTTTTCCTCCTTGTATTGCCTTCTTTTTGGCTGGTATCACCCGGCACTCCTCACAGTGTCATTGTCTCGACACAGATGAGTTTCCTCTATGCTACCATTAGATCAGCTGGTACTTGTTGCCTGGGGTGTGGGACAGGAGTGGCAGGAGGTGTCCTCTGTGAGGTGTGTGTGTGTGTTGTGCCACAGCCTTGGTCCCTGCCTTCCTGGGCGCAGCTCAGCCAAGGAATCCCTTGAGCTCACCTAAGGGTGCTGTGGGATCCTGGGATGAGGTTGAAATAGATTGCTTTTGTTTTGCATCCTGTACCTGAGACATTGGAGCGCTTTGGGGCAAGTGGGCTGTTGTTTTCATCTTAAAAGCTAGGAGAATAAGTGCCTGCAAACTGCAGCCCTCTGACAAAACGCATGTGTGCTTCTGGTATGGGGAGTGTTAACAGCAGAGACACAAACAGAGGGGGGTTTGCCAGGGTTACTGATTATAAGACTGTACAAACTCTTGAGGAGCAGGCAAGCCTGAGATTGTAAAGCTCTGCCTTATACAGTCCCTTCCAGTCTCCTGTCCTTCAGCCTCAGGAAGGCTGAGTGGATGCTGCGAAGGTTCAGATACAGACCCAGTGTGTGGAGTCTGAATGTTTTGAACCCAGCCTTCAACTGCCAGGCTGTCATGCAAAAGAAATGTGCTGGGGGCAGTGGGGGGGAGGGAACAGCTAATAGATGTTTTCCCTTTGCTTGACATCTGTCACCTCCCCCCATGCCAACTCTTCCTCTGTTTATAGCAAACCATTTGCTCCCATTAATTAGAACTGGATTCCTGCCATCTGACCAGCTTTGTGCCTGTACAAATATCAACAGAGCCAGCACTACACAGGTGGGGAGAAGGCTACTCAGAGGAGATCTATTGTGTCTGTTTGGGCAGGGATGGATGGAGGGACACCCTTCCCCCTTCCAAATCAGGCACGTTAGCTACAACAGTAATTGAGATGTGGACTGGGAGCCCCAGGATGCCACTTTCCCGTTCCTTTTCAGAGCAGCCTGCACTTTAAGCCATCCCCTCCAGTTAAATCTCTTTACCAAAGAGGTCTGTAGACAGGCTTACATATGGGCAGATAATGGTGCTGTCATTTGTACAAATAATCACAACAGGAGCAGAAAAATAAGACGAAGATGATTACGCCTGAAAATCCATTGCGGTTCCAGTTGCTAATGCAGTGGGAACTAAAAGAGAGCTGAACCACAGTCCCAAGCTGCTCCCACCAGGCATGGGGCTGGCTTTTGTGCCATGATTTAGGAGTGTACAGCTGCGTTGCCATGACATTTGAAGGAAATGTGCTTACCCTGGAATGGTTTTCCTTATGTAAAATACTATGAAGACAGGGTACTTAGAGTGCTGGTTAAAGCAAATCCTGGGTGGGAGAAACAGGTTAACCTTGAGCAGCTTGGCTGGACTGTGAAAGAGAGCCTGCAAGCCCTTTCTTGGCCTCCTCCAGCAGCAAGTGATGTGTTTCTGCTGGGATTATGAGTCCAGAGAGTGGCACTGCTTTTATAGTGAGGATTAAACCCTATTGTAAAAGGAAGTGGCACAGCAGGCTCTGCTTCCCCCCGCTCCTTCATATAGTGGTTGGAATTGGTTTTTATGTGACATGGGAAGGAGGGGTGATGCGATGTGCCTCTGTGTACCCCAGGGTGTTTCAAACCTTTGACATCCTGTAAGGTGGTGCTCTGAATCTGTTCAGGCAAGGAGGACCTGAGTGGCCAGGTCATGAGTACTCAAACTGCTGAACTAATGACAAGATGGTATGGGGGAGAAAGAGTGGTGCCTTGATCCCGTGTCTCAAAGAAACGGGTGCAGGCTCCAAACCTGGAAGGAAGGAAGGAAGGAGACCCTCTGAAGTCAAGGATAAGGACATTTCTAAACTGAAAGGCCTTGGGTGTGTTTTGAGGAAGTATGTCATTCCCTTCTCCATGGCCTGGCATCTGGGGATCCTTTCCTTGTGTTCCCCTGTGAGGACAGGGCCACCAGCACCAGCCTCTGCTGCAGGACAGCTGCATGTTTCAATGTGCAAGTCACCTACACAACTTCAGGCTCCTGTTTTCTCTCTTCATTGGAAAAAGAGCAGAAATGACAGCAATAGATCCTTAATAGACTTTTTCCTCCTCCTTTCTCACTTTCTTACCCTAGTGCATGGTTTTTCTTCCCTCCAAACAGAATGTTGTTTGTTTTTTCTTTAAATCAGTAACACTGTGTGCTAACTTCATGCATATCAGTTATTCCCTTTGCTGGTTAGAGGTGAGGCAAGTAAAACATGGAGCTGGCTGACTTACAAATAAGTTCTGCAGGAATCTCTCCTAGTACAACATTTGCACTAATTAAACTAACTTAGGGAATCATTTACAGGTCAAAGTAAAAGGACCAACTTAATACATAAACTTGGTTGAAAACCTAAATGTCTCATAGAGAGTGATGGAGGGAGAGCTGTTGCTGTAGCTGATGTGATGGTGGGGGGTAAAATTGTCAGTCCTCTGAGACAAAATGGTCATTTACTGAGTGCCTCAATTATCAGTTGTGTGTGCATTAGGTAAAGAGAGTTGAGTGCAACAGACACATGGTTTTCAGGGAACCCCCCCATGTCACTGTGTCAGTTAAATAGCAGGTATTAATTTACTGCTGAGATGATGATATCTACCAGTTCTGATCTTGGTGCATTTCTACGTTATCTGCTTTGTAGCTAGGCGTAAACCATGGGCTTCGCACTTGAATCCAAGGACTTGATCCCTTGATTTGAGTTTTACTGGAGTGAAAAGATTGGAGACTTTTTAAATAACTTCTAATTTGTATTTGAAAGCAGCAGTGAAAACGTGCATACAGAGACACCCTCATCACCCTCTGCTGCTTAATCCCTGCCGCCTTCTCCAAAAGAAATCCTTTTGTTTAAGTGGGTTTTTTTCCCCCCTTTCCTCACTCTTCCAGGCTGGATACTTTTCTGTGTCTTTGAGCACGGTCATCTGTTGCTCTTAAATGTTGGCTGGGGTTTGTTCACCGTGGTTTGGCTCGTTGTCACAGGCTTTTCAGTCATTCCCATAGGAACTGTATTGCCCTCTCTATGAGAAGTCTAAAGGCAGAAAGTGACAGAACAGATGCGTAAAAGAGGAGGAAAATCAAGGCAGAAGCTGCCTCTGGGCACCCCCTGTTGTAGCTACTCTACCAGGCCTGTGGTTTGAGTGGTGATGGGCAGGGGTGCCTCCATCAAAGCCAGTGAGGCACGTCAGCAGCTTGGGGAGAGCTCGTGTTTGTGGAAGAAGTACGGTCAGGAGGTGAGTTTGACTTCCCAGCCAGTGGCCTTGGTTGGGAGCACGTTGTGCCAGCGCTAGTGGCACCTCTGAAGCAAGATCCGTTCACAACTGAAGAGATCCGCTGATGTTAAAGGTGACCGGTGGGAATGTTCGCTAGTGGCAGAAGTGTTTTCCAGGGAAGGCTGAAGGGTGACAGACCTTTGTTACGGCTACTGCATCTGTTGGTTCCAGCTGCCTGATGCATTAATGTGCACCTGTGCATGGAAAAGAGCAACACTTGTCTGCTGCAGTGGGCTAGCCTGCCTGAGGACATTCCCATCTGGGAATATGCTGAGAGCCAAGGGGGAACATTACTGGATTCTTAAATCACTGCTTCCCCCAGACAATCAGCCAAGTGAATGTACAGAGTAGGGTAGCCTTCCCAAGGTGCGGGTATTGACAAGGAGGGTAACGAGGGCTGAGCACAAACTTGGGGTCTTCAAAAAGAGAGTTTAAAAGCTTTCACGTACCAGTTGTTGCAGAAACACTTTGCAACCACAGAGAGAGCAATTTCTGTCTCGTCCTACGGAAGAGAAATTTCAGGATTCAGTCCTGGTGTCTCTTGAAGTTAACAGAAGGGACCGTGAAAACAAGCTTTTGTCTGGTTCCTGCAAGAATGTATGTCCTCTTGTTGATTCAGACGCGCTTTCCTATTGCTTCTCCTTTTCTCTAGACTACGTGTAATTTAGATAATACATGAGGTTCTAGCCTTTTTCATTTTGTTTTTTATTATTAATCATTTCTGTTAGAAAAGACTCTTTAGGTCATGGAGTCCTGCTTTAAACCCAGCACTGCCAAGTTCACTACCAAATCACATCCCTAAGTGCCACATCTATACATCTTCTGAGTACCTCCAGGGATCGTGACTCCACCATTTCCCTGGGCAGCCTGTTCCAGTGCTTGACAACCCTTTTGGTGATGAATTTTTTGCTAATACCCAGTCTAACCCCCTCAGTGCACTAGTACTGTCTGTTGGAGCATCCCACTGCTTGGGAGTATTTTGAAATCAACCAAAATCTGCCCAAAGAGTTGAAACCAATAAAGCCCTTGTCCTGCCTCTGCCAGGTGTGCATTTGTGGCTGCTATTCAAGCAGTGAGGAAATTCCAGCAGTGAATATGCCGTGTTTATCCGTGTCCACAAAAATCAGCAGGAAGCGAGCAGTGATGCTCTACACCCTCTTGCTGCCCATAAAAATGCCACCCTCCTTCACTGTAAGCACAGGATTTATTGTGCCATGCACTGGGCTGGGTAGCTAGTTTCCCAACCCATTAGAGACAAGAGTCAAAGCAGAAGCTGGAATAAACGTGCTGTCAAGATTTCCCATCCTGAAGTTCCTAGTGATGTGTTTCTTTGTGTGATGCTTGAGCTGGGGAAGATGGAGGTGGGCTAAACCCACATGGTATGTGGGCCTGCTTCCTGGAAAAGTTGGGTTATCCTGGTATGTCAGTGGATGTGTTCCATTTCAAAGCTGCTGAAGTATGCAGCTTCCTCTGGGTCTCAGAGTGCAGTTTCAGATTTAAGTTCCCCAGGCTAGCAGCTTCCCCAGCCATAGAACTGCTGTCTGATTCTGGGGCTCTATGGCTGGTACTAGGACCACGTTTCACTGCGCTGGCTTTGTCGTTCACTGGTAAGAATGGCAGGGAAAGACAAGTTTCTGCAAGACAGACTTAGAGTGCATTAAATAAATATAAATTTTATTAAAAACACCCACATCTCAGCGTTATCAGGAATGATATAATAATAAACAGCTTTCAAATAACCTGCATTACATTACAATACTTACAGTATTTATAACCATCCTCAGATTCTTTTTAGAGACATACCAAACATCTCATGAAAATGAAGGAAACTAAAGTAAAAAAAAACCCAAAAGAAGTAGAACATAAGCATAGAAAATGCACACAGAAGTTCATTACCTTAGTGTCAAACTGCTAAAGTTTCCTACACAAGTTAACCACTAGCTTTAGAAGTGAACTTTTTACCACTGTGCGTCAATCAAGATGAAAAATTCATTCAAGTAAAGTTGACACCACTCAGAAGCATCTTCAAGTATGGCTATAGTCAACCTGATAATCCTATACAAGCAATTTCATGTCTGCTTTGTCATTCGTTCCAACTGAGGCAGGGTTCTGTACACCAAAAATTACAGCTCGGGTATTTACAATACAAAACTGATTCACCAGCTAAGCTTCCTGCTGCCAGCAGTTTGGCAAATGACAGTGCACGGTGTAGTCACCAACATCCGCTATGGGTTACGTTAACAATAGAGGACTTAAACACAGTGACTGAAAGATGATGATTTATGATGATTTAATCAATCTGACGTATAACCATCATTAATTTCTTCTCTTAAAAAAGGCGAAACTTTTGTTTCAATGCAGTGGGTCAAGTCACAGACTGAGAATTCAGAAACAAAATTGCCATAATAAATATTCGACCATTAAACCCAAAGGCCTCCTTTGATTTACTCAAGTTGTGATTCTGTTAGGTAAAATTTCTTTTGACCAAACTTAATCTTACAGTATATTGCACAAGATACATCTGGGACATGGAGGTTTGCGTGTTTAGGGAAGCCCTTGTACAGACTGTACCTTCTTATATCTCATTTTATTCATTACAGTATCCAAGAAGCCTTGTTTAGAGAGCGACTTGAACAACTCTAGCAAACAGTCACTTGCCAAACCCCTGCCTTACATTTTTCCCTTTAATCAGCTCAGTGCATTCTACTTTCTTTTTGTTTATTTGTTTGAAACAGGCAAAACATTCTAAATCTCTGAAACACTTTCATTACAATTAAAAAGAGCTAACGAATTTACAAAATTAGTTTTAGTTACAGCAATACAATGTACAAGAAAACTTAGAGAAGGGATTCAAAAGGAAAGCATCAAATCCCTGAAGGAAAAAGAAAAGAAGAAGAAACAAAACGAAACAGAAAACCCCCAAGAATAATATATTTAACCTACAACAGCTTTACACACACACAGGTGACACGTTGGCATAGGAGAACATGAGCTGAAATATCCCTGAATTTTTAGAACCAACACAATAAAATAAAAACCAAAGCTGAAGTTCAAGTGATACTTGCGAAAATGTCAAGTATTGAGAGAGTTTCTTTTTTTGTGTGTTTTGTGGTTTTTTTTTTATGCTTTTTCTTTTTTTCAAAGGCTATTGGGGGAAAAAGATGGTGTACAATATATAAACTTTCACACTCAGTTCAATATCCTATTGCCAAACTAGTGTTGAGGTATATGACAAGTAGGAACATCACTCAAACCTTTTTAATGTATTTTTTAGCTCACATTATGATATATTTGTAGCAGGCTGAGTAGCACCATGATGTGAATTCAGCTCAAAACCCAAATATATATAGATTTAATATTTTTACAGTACTAAAATACTAAAGCATTGCGTTAAAAAAAGTTTTGTTTACAATTTAATTTACTATACAACTCTCCTGCTTTTTTCTTTTTTTTAATAGAAATTAATGGTTAAAACCACCACAGCAAGCCAGCTGCCTATGTTTTATCTATTTAATCAACGGAATCACACACAACTAACCCTGTTTCGTTCAGCTTGTGTAGGCATCGGTCTGCTCGATCTTCCTGGAAAAAGAGGACACTTGCACCGAGAAATGACTTACACCACAATGTACATAAGTATCAACACAAAAGCAGTCTGCCATTCGATAGCTGAAGAGCATACAGATCTGTAGAAACAGCAGAAGCCCAAGCTAGCTAGTTGTAGTCTGTCACATGCTGCTAATTATTACCTGTGGTTAATATAAAATCCTTTCCTTAAAACTGTACATATTTGAGCAATGAACTTGTCATAATAGTTGTAGAAAACGGTTTTACAGTATAGCTGTGTGAGATGAGCACCAGAAAAACATGTGTTTTGTGTACTAAAGTATTCCCTTATATCCAGTAAGCCCCGTTTTTGCCATAACTGACTGTATTAAAAATGGATATGTAGCCCACTAGCAGATGCACAGCTAAAACAAAAAGTATTTAAAAGCTTTTTTTAGTTTAAAAAAATTATCTTTGCATTTTAAAATCAAAGTAAACTCTTTTTTTCCTTTTTTTTAAGTTTTTTTTTTTTTCTTTTTAATGTCTTAGTACCTCAGCATTGTTCAAGTTGCCAAGCTTAGGTAGACAAAGTGCTTTTGAAACACTAGTTCAAAAAAAATATCTCTCTATATATTTTATTGTCCTTTTCTAGGACTTGACTGGATGAGCAAAATCCAGAGGTCTTTGTAATTCTCATATGTTAAAAAGTAAGCTTATTTTAACACCAGGTAAATTCAATACATACACGAATGAAAAGGTCTTCCCTGTTGCTGAAGAACATCTGACTACATCATTGACATTTTGTTATAAAGGCATTAACTGTTCGACTGTTAAAATAAAGACACCATTTTCATAGATAGCACCATGGTTTTAGAATATCCAAATAAATTCAGTGTTTTGCTGTCTATTCATTACATTTTATACTTAACTACTTAGTTAAATAAAATCAAGAGACTAATAAGTTTACAGTAAAAACTGCATGTTAAAAAGCCATAATTCCAGTATTTCAGTACATCATAGATTCAGCACCAGATGTTATTTTAAGATTCCTGCAGTTGTAATACTACAGTATTATTTTTTAGGATTTTTTTTTGCTCCTGTTCCATGACTATGCAAACTCGATGACATTAAAAGTGGCCACAGATGTGCAAAACTGTAAGGAAAAGAAAAAATCCATTTGCAGATTATCTCTTTCAGTAATGGAGCCAGTGTTTTCAAATGTAAATTGTGAAACACTTTCTTGTTTCGTTTTTGCATAGGATGCTTTGGTCTTGTTTCCTACGTGCCATCTGTGGCCACTTAAAAAACAGTGGAAAATAAGTGCGCTAGTGAGATCACCACCTCCTTTTGCTGGTGTGCTGAGGCTTTTTCCACTGATGAGTTTTGTAAAAACACTGTTTTCTTCTCCACCCTTGCCTTCCCCAAAACCTAAAGAAGAACTGCCCTACTGACAAGGTGTTTTTTCAAATGAGGTAACCAACAAAGGTGTGAAGTTAGATATATCGGTTGTAAGGCCCTGTAACCCGTGTAAAGGCATATGGAGATGTAGTTACTGTGGAGTCTGTGGTGACCGACAGTGTCCTTTGTGCAAGAGACTTGATGAAGCGCAAGTACGTTGGCTCAGAGGGTTCGTGTGGCTCAGCAGGCTCCCGCTTTGCCTTTTTGCCATAAGACTTCTGAGGCACGTAGTCTGGACCGTACTTTTCACATTCTTCCTCCTTCTCTCTCGCCTTCTCAGCCATCTTTGCCTCCCACAGAGCCAGACCGTGTTTTGGCTCATTCATACTCTTGTGCTGGTAAAAGACAAGGGAAATTCTGGTGGGATGGTTCCTGTTGGGGTTTTTTAAGGGAGTTGTTGCGTGGAGCTCACGCTTTGCGCACTCTATGAGAATTGACCCATGAGATGGAGCAACTGCCACTCCTCCAATTTCTGGATCCAGAAAGTTCTGCTCGCTATCTGACCAGACATCATCGGGATCCTCTGCTTTTTCTGGGTTCAGCACATCAGTTTTCTCTAAACCACCCTGGGGAGTAGTCCTATCATGGTTTTGACCTGGAAGCATGTTAGACAAACCGTTAACTGCATGTGAAATTATTTCGCTATCCTTATTTTGGAGATGCAGTGAATTGGGAGGGCCACTGAACATACTTGGAGCAGAATGGTAGTCATGTGCTAAATGTGGAAGGGGTTGCATGTGATGATGTTCACTGGTTTTAGTCATGGAGGCATAATCCATGCTCTGATTACTCAGATTAGATTTTAACCTTGAGGTAACCTCCATAAAATGCCCATCATCAGCCTCATGGGTGGAGTAAGAGGAAAAAGACCCTACGTGGTGTGCATTTGGTCTAATGGTGCAATTACTGAAGGAGTCTACCTGCATGTTTTGGTTTCCGTAATTCAAGTACTTGGGACCAAAACTCTGGCTATTCCCAAACCTATGCTGGTATAACGTTTGTATGGGTGGCAGACTTAGTTTAGACATATGGTCGGTGCTTTACAGGAGAGGGAATTCTGGGAGCAATGCAATTCAGATTTGAGATGTGATTTGGCTCCTGAAATTCATTGA
>JANHGB010054052.1:54958-91448 GCA_026283785.1 Coracopsis vasa
GAAAAGAAAAAATCCACACAACAAACAAGCTTTAAAAAAACCAAACAAGCAACTCTATGCTTTATAGACCTTTCATTATACACATCCATGACATTTCTAAGCAAAGTATATCATATGATAGGTTAACAGAGGTTCCCTTTCTCATATCTCAAATACCATCCTTAAGAAGCTGAATAAATACTAAGGCTACTCATCCTTTTTGGCATGTATCCAGTGAGATCAGATGATAGTGGCAATAGGGAAGAAGAGGACAGTGCAATCTGTTCAGAGTCACATGCATGCAATCCAAAGAGCTGAATCATCATTTAAGTAGCCCATGAAATGGAGCATCAAAGTGCTCCCAAACAGCAGTGCACAAAGTGACCTTCTTTTTCCCAAACATAAATAATTCTTTTCATCTGTATTAATAGAACTGCCTCAAAAAACTGTTCTTAGCTTTATGTAAAAACCCAATGGTGACACTCACTGACAGAGACTACAGTTTAGTAACAAGTGAGATTAATTGAAGACGTAAGAGCAGAAGCATCATTTGTTAAAGTGAAATGGTTCATTCAATGGTTATGACCCTAGCCTGGGTCATGGGACAACTGGCTTCTATTCATAGGTATTTCAGTGACCTTCTGGGTGACCTTGCATGCGTTGCTATTTTCCTCTCTGAGAAAGCTGCTGTAACAATAAAACAGTCACGACGAACTCCTTTGCTCAGGATGCTCAAATCTACTGCTGAAACTGCCAGGGATTGTTGAATGGATTTTAAAACTCTTCCTCCACTATGGGAAAACCTACTCTGCTTTTGGTCTTGAAGCAGAGAGTACAAATAGTAGTAAAGAGGTTCAGCTTGAATCCCCTCAAATTAGGAGGTTCTCTAAGAGTGGCAGACAGTGAGTGATGAGTAGGTCATTTTTAATTTGGCAGCAGCATCACAAACTTCTTTTCATGGCTTCTAGCACTATTACTCTTTTAAAGATACTTTACATTACACTGTATGGCAAGAGTTTGCAGTTTGCAAAAGCCCCAGCTTTCTACATGTGTTAACTATCCAAAAATAAAGGGTTTCTCTTACAACTATTTTTTTACCCTGCTTCTCCAGAGTTGACCACAATTTGGCACTCTAGTATTTATAAATCTACAATATTGCTGTTACTTTGAAGAATTCTCTTTCCTTTTTACTTTAAAATGTTTTTGGGCTGAGAACAATGGTTTTCTTGAGATTTGTTATAAATGGCCCTGATTTTGAGGTAGCTCGCCACGGCTGATAAAGATCCCAATCAGATTCACGTGTTTACCTGCTAGCTGCTTTGCATGACCTGCCGCCTCCGAGTTGCCTTGCTTGTTGCGTGCTGCAGCAGACTTTTCTTTTTCAGCTTTGCTAGACCCATTCTCCAAGGAGGAAAGCTTTTCGGCAGCTGCTTTCTTTGCTTCTAGCTTCCTTTGCCGACACGTCTTAACAGGCTCTGCCAACATCCTTACTTTTCGGCGAAAGGAGGTAAGGACCTGGATGCTGCCATTCCTCTTCTTCTCCTCCTGGCCTTCCGTGCTTCCAAACTCATCCACATCAGAGACTTTATATAATGGGAGTACGTGGAGCTGCTCATCTTCTGGTGTTTGACCAATTTCCCGATTGTCTTCTCTAGTTAGTGTGCAAACCTGTTGGAAAGGTGTGCTAGACTAAGTCTCTCAAACCACTCAAATGACTGTGCATATCACCAGAAGCCTGCAATTTAATTTCTTCCATTGCTCTGTTAGGCAGTGTTAGTACAAACAGAAGGTGTACATATATGTATATATATCTCTATTTCTTGTACTTGTGCTGAAATTAACAATATAGTTAGGGATTAGCCTAATGTGAAATAAACTGTGTGAACCATTGTACTGTGACCAGAGAGCTAAAACAGTGTAACCTGGGACTTTATACTCACCTGAAGATTTTTTCACTGTAATACATAGCTACCTACTGGAAAGCGTGCAATGCCACACACTGCCATTGTATTTCACACCCTCTTGCAATGGCAACTTCCAGGAGCTTGCAAAGGAGCAAGTCACTGTAATGTTAGTAATAAGATTTAAGGAAGTTACTGTTGTATCATGCAGTGTGCTCATTGTGTTAGCTGCAGCTAAAACAGGTATTGGGAGGATTTCAGTGAAAAAAGATGCTGATACAGAAATCTTCTGTAGCAAAATCATTGCATCAGCCAGTTTTAGGAAGAAAGATCAGCTAGAAATATGTATTGTATTGGTTGTGGTTGACTTGTCAGTTAACGCAGACCCTGGACTATTTTTGTTTTATTACAAGTTATGATCCAAAGTTGTTAGAAAAAAAATGTTTCAAAAGGACAAATATAAACCATTTTGTGCCAGGAACACTGCATTTCAGCCCTGCAGGGACCTTCTTTCCACTGTCTCCACAGTTTCTTTTACCAGCTCTGTATTAAACCTTTCTTAAATACATCGTTAATTCTCATTCATTTGAATGAAAAATTGTGTGGGGGGTAGTAAGTTAGCTCAGTTACTGCTTAATGTTTCTTTTTTTAGCAATCTGTGTTACGTAAGCGTAAATTTAAACAGAGGGGAGATAATGAATTAAATGTATGAAATGAGTGCTGGAGTAAGGAGGCTTACACGCGTCTCAGACTTACCAGGGTACTCCCGTTCTGCATATTGTGCAAGTCTCTGTGAGCATGAGCGCAAAAATCCAGGCAGGCAGTGACCCCTGAGAATGGGCGACCTTCTTTTAAACCCAAGCGACACTCAGGTGCTCTGTGTTCATACTCGATCTGGAAAGAGATGACAGGTATCACTGCAGCTGAGCTGTGTGCCCCAGTACACAGAATTAGCACTGAATGCTCCACTGTGACAACATGGAAGTCTACTAACATCTTGGAGGTGGCAACATACAGATTTTGAAAGCAAATAAAATCAAGTAACTTGATGGTAATTTAGTATCCATACTTCATTCCTTGCTGCTTTGCTCCTTCTTACCTTCTGCCTCTGGTTTGATTGTGAAATTTGCCAGTAATACTTTTCCTTGCGTATTACTTTTGATACTTTGCCAGTGGTTGGCGTTTTTACATGACAAATGCAGTGCATGGTTTCAGAGTCTGGCACTGTAAGAGTGATGTGTTTGTGTAGACTGGAAATACACCAAGCTATTAAGGGAAAATGGCTTTAGAAAACTGACTTCAGAATGACTTCATGAAAAATAATAATTTGCTTTTTGATTTGTAATATTTTGGCATGCTAAACATATATTTCATTAGCTAAAGTACAGCTCTAACCCCAGACCAAAAAGATAGATAACTGAGTCAAGACAGTACTTTCCTACCCAAGCACTCATTATTAAGGAGCTTTACAAAGAGTTCATAATGAAAAGATAAACCTTACACAAAAAGAAAGGATTTTGTAATAGAAGATCAAGCCTTAGACAAATGATGGGTTTGTATTTTGTCTAGAAAGTCAAAAATTAAACCATGTTTGTAAAATGCTTTGCTGAAATTCCTGAACCTTTCAAGTGAATGCAAAAAAAACCTAAATGGAACATAATGGAACTTAATGAATCCCATTTTAAGTTAAGCTGAAAGTAGCAGTTTTGCCAAGTCTTGATCCAAGATCCCTAAAAAGATGTGTAGTTTGCTCATAGACCTTTGTTTTTAAAATTGGAATGTTTCTTTCCCTGGAATCTGAAAATAACCACAAAACAAAACTTGAAACATGTAAACTTCTTTAGAATGAGACGAGAGTGATCTGAAATGTTAGCCAGACTATAATTGTCTGATTAAAGGATCCTGGTGCAGCTGTTCTCTGAGATGTGCTGTTGCGTCCAGTTAGAAAAACAGACCCTTTCCAGTTTTAGATTTTAATCCAGTAGCAATCCAGACCTGGATTAGAATAAACCTGGGAATTTAGAATTTCTTTTCAGGATTCAAAGGGGGATTGGTTTTAAGGCTTTCTGGGTTTAGAACCTTTTATATTACCATATAAATTTGGCCTCAGTCATCTCTCTTTAAAGCCACTAACAGTAGCTTGATCGGGGTTTCCCCACAAATACAAAGTCTGCATAAAACTCCTGAATTAAGCCAAGCCGTGCACACACCTTATTACACAGGGTAGAAATTGAAACCTGTAAAAGCATGTGTTTTCAACAAGTGTTGGGCAGGACCGTGGCTGACATGGAGAAAAGTTCTTTTGTGAAGTTTTGCAGGAACGGAGAACCAGACCAAGCAAAGAACCACTTTATTGTTCACCACCCCCTCACTTTTTTTTCTTCTTCCTCTTCCTTTCTTCTCTTGCAGATTGTCTCTCAGATATTTGGACAGATAATCACAGCTAGTGGGCACACGGCCACGGCTTCCTCCGTGAGGCTCCAGACATTGTCTGATCAGGTAAGTGAAATTGGGCAAGTCTCTCCTGAATCTGCCTACCCTGCCTAGTTGGTACTAAATATGAAGTAAAGGAGTGAGATTTAAATGTGTCTTGTGGTGGTTGCTACAGCATAACGCTGTCAACAGGACAGAAAGAAGATGTCCTAGTTTGCAGTGAGGCTGATAGTTTGGGGACTCTGAGTTCTGTTGCAATGTTGTAGCAAACCTGAGCAACAAAAATGAAGGCCAATAGTTGTGTGCTTGCAACAGGTATGTTATTAAATTTTGATGCAAATATCCGAAAGGTGTTTGGTAGAGGGGTGCAGGTGAGAGACAGCCATGATGGGAACCTCATACAGACTTCAGATGTGCCAGTGTCTGTGGAGACTGCTTCACAGAAAATACGTGCGCGGGATGCCCTCATGCTGGAAGGCTGGTGCGGGCACTTGTGTGCATACGCAGGGCTGAGTGTGTCCAAATGTGAAACCTCTTGTTAAAAGCATGTTTGAAATGGCTGTTTTGGTGAAAACTAAATTCACCTGCCGCTTGAGAGAGCAGAACTGAAACTGTGGCTACAGCACCCGAGCGCAATATTACACACTGCCTTCTGGCTCTGCCACCGATCTCACACCATCTTCATGGCTGTTTTCTAGTTTGGCTGATGACTCACACTAAATCCAGAGATTTGTGTTGTGGAGCTGAAGAGTTCTGCTCAGATCTGAGGTAGTTTTATTGTGTTGATGCAGGTGAAAAGTTCTACTCAATGGACCAAATTCTGCTGCTTTTACTTTTGAAAGCATTTTAAGTGGAATTGTTCTTTTCCATTAGTCTTTACCCCAGTGTCAAAGGAGTACTGGCACAAAATGTGTGTGATAGTCTGGGGCAAGGTTGAAGCACTGGGAAGTGTGGTAAAGATCAGGTTATTTACACGACTGCTCCAGTTCCCTTTCTCCCCAGCATACCTGGTTGTTATATGCATCAGGTGCAAGTTTCTTGTAGGTAGGTGCCATCAGGGTTGACAGGTTCTGCAAATGGGATTCTAGTTTTTCTTCCTGTTAGGAGATGAAATAAGAGATTTCAATGCCAATGACATTTCCGTACTGTATGTATGGGATCTAAGAAGTTAGGGTCTGTACACAATTATGTTTACACTGATAGCTGTATGAAGGCCTAGACTGTTATTCCTGTTTAGACAATAACTGTTGTGAATCTCCTTTCAATTTTATTGTTTCAGAGCATTTAAAGTAATGAAGTAGTGAAATAGTGTAGTGTGACCCTTGCAAGAGTAAATCACATACTATATTAACTAGGTTAATATTAAGAAGAATCACAGTCTTCCACACAGTAATGTTTTAGATCTAAGCGTGATGATCCTCATTATTTTCCCTATTGGAGTTTTGGGAAAATAATACTCTTCAGAAACTTGGGAGAAATAGTATCGGAATGGTCCATAAAGTAAACGTCGCTAATTTAAGGGGTTTGCACATTGCAATGACAGCACTTCAACATCTCTTCATGCAGCAATTTAAAATGCTTTAAATATTTCAGACTTCAGAAAGTTCCCAATTCTTAAGCAATGAAGAATTGTGCACGTGCCTAGTAGTTGGCGATACGGAGGTAGGAATGACCACACTTTTTTCCTTTACAGAGAGGTACACACTCTCAAAATGAAAGGCTCTTTAAAAATGAAATACCATAATAACATACTCCAAAGTTGTTCCCATCCTCTCAGGATGAGAATCCCAGATTGAAAACCTTGCTTATATGAGGCCCTTATATTTAATTACAAGCACATAAAGAACAGCGGCATACTGAAGTGGTATACTTGCATATTTTAGGAATGTGTGAAGAGCTGTGAAAAACCTACGGGTTTGAGAGAGATGTGTTTGGTGCATTAAGTTTTTATTTGCTCCTATGGACTGTATCCTAGTTTGGGACTCCAAAATGACATTATAAAATTGTCAGAAATATCTTGCTGTGACCTTGTGCTGCTGCCAGAACTCAGACCTTTTACAGGTTGCCATTTTTAAGTGTTACTTCTATTTTTTCATTGGTGAGGATCCTGTTAGAGTTGTCTGTAAGCTGTGTCTGTTCTGTGGGACCCAGCCCCTGCTCTGGATGCATGCTTTGGTTCCCCCCAGTTTTGTGTGGGAGCAAGACTGGAGGGTAAAACCATCTTCCCAGCCCAGATCTGGCTTCCATGGGAAGTAAATCCAAGAATGCAAGTTGGACTTGGTCAGCTCTGGCCAAGTCCAGGTATCCAGCTTAGAAAATTTAGAGAGGGTCGGATTGCAAGCTCTGATAAAGAAGGCTTTGTGCCACAGCATGATTGAAGGAGAGCTATTCTGTAAATCTTGGGGCTGTAGAAGAGCAGTGGTGGGGAGGAAAAGCTGTATGTTAATTATGTGACCTTATAGCAGCCTTCCAATATCCGAAGGGAGGCTGCAAGGATGCTGGAGAGGGGCTCTTTATCAGGGACTGTAGTGATAGGACAAGGGGTAATGGGTTCAAACTTAAACAGGGGAAGTTCAGGTTAGATATAAGGAAGAAGCTCTTTACTGTGAGGGAGGTGAGGCACTGGCACAGGTTGCCCAAAGAAGTGGTAAATGCCCCATCCCTGGCAGTGTTCAAGACAGAGCCTTGGGCAACACGATCCAGTGTGAGGTGTCCCTGCCCAAGGCAGGGGGTTGGAACTAGATGATCTTAAGGTCCTTTCCAACCCAAACCATTCTAGGATTCTATGATATTCTGAACAGTGTGCTATTCTCAGCACAGGCCATAGGATGCAGAAGTACCTGGCTCCCTGATTAAAGATGAAATTATTTCTCCGATGAAAGAAATGTCCGGATTTGTGTAAGACACCAGAATACAGTGAAAGTTGTGGACTTATGCATCAGTACACAAGCAAGGGACTAAATTTGCATGTGCTTGCCAAAAATCAGAGTAGGCCACTGGAACCTCCCAGACACATGACTAGCTGGAAGTGTCCAGGAGTCACTGCAGTCATGACTTCAGTGGTATCTTGTGCCCAGGCTAAGGTCAGTGATTATTTTAATTACTCTGACTTGTTTTAAACAGTTGCCAATTTGCTGTAACACAGAGACCAGTCTGGAAACATTCAGTGGGACAGGACTGTATGTAAAATGAATCTTCTTATTCTCTTCCTATTGTCATCTCACAGTTTCATCATGTTTGTCCCTATGCTGCTCTGATTCCTCGCTACACTATTATGTGCCTTCAGCTGGTAAACCATCCACTCTGCCACTGGGGAATGCCCAACTGCAGGCCTAATGCACTCACAATTATTAAGGCTGCGCCCTCCCCCCTAATTGCGAAAGCCTGCAAATGTGGTTTCAAGTCTCAGGCTTTTACCAGATGTCAGAATTTGGACAGTCAATTCAGCGGGCTCAGAGACTGGAATCAATCAGTTTTGTCTGGCAGTTATTTAATTACCCTACATGTATGCCGTGCAGGCAGGACTCTGGTCTCTCGTACTGTATCTCTATTTGCAGAGTGACAGAAAACATCTCCTTGCAAATGAGGCTCATTTTAGAAATGAACACCAACCTCTTTTGGGTCATCCCCCATCAGCTTAAACTTTCTTGGAATCTTGCTTCGGGCAAACTTACAACCATTGTAGTACATGCTCCAGGAGCAACCAAAGGAAAATGAAGCACCACAAGTTTCAGGGTCCAGCCCTTGACATGCGCAAGTCCGCCTGAAAAACAAGAGAATATGGCTGTTAGGAGCAGGCGGATCATCCTGGGGCAGTCCCACAGTGGGCATCGGCGTTCTGCCAGCGCTCTGGGGAGTCATGCGTCTTGGATCATCTGCCGCCAGTAAATAATGAAGAAATGAAAGAGGAGGGCATTGTACGCATTAGAACAGAAGAATTTATTGGAGAGAATAATTTCATGGTTGCAAAGCAAGGACTAAGAGGTTCCTACGCCTCTGTGAGAAACCTGGCTTTGCTTGAAAGCGGGTATTTTCATGTGGTGCCTTGTTAGGTAGTGATATTCATGGTACCTGAAAGAGGCATATGCTGATGGCACTGCAATAATGTGGAAGCACTCTGATAGGGGCTAGGCAATGATTCCTGAAATATGACTCTACCCATGAAGCCAAAGTAACATACAATGACAGCTATGTTAATTTGGGTCTAAATGTTCTTAGCTGTCAGAAAGATATGGGAAACGATACAGTGCAATTTCTTCAGGTTCAGGCTAGCTTCTGTAGGCTTACAGCGTGATTTTAGTGCATCTAGTTTTTATTTCAAGGTTGAGGTATTTGTTGTCCTGGGCTGAGATCTCTTCCTTTAAATACACTGAGATGCTTCACAGCTCTGGAAAGATGTTTTTCTCAGATTTATAAGAACATTTACTTCGCTTTACTCACAAGGTTTGTGGGTTTTCAAACTTCCTGCAGTAGTTGGAAAGATTATGTGTATTTCAGGGTAATAGCACCAGTAGAGGTGCACGGTCTGAGGCCAAAGGTGGGCTTGCAAGTTTGGCGAGCATACCCTTTGTTCCACTTACTCTTCATTCAGGGCGCAGCGCCGGTTCGTGAGCGTGCCGTACTTCCTCAGTGTCTCGGTGAGTTCGGAGTAGAGCTTGTCAGCCAGGCTGGTTGGGATTCCCTCCCAAACCAGGATGAGAATCACGATCACAGCTGTCTCACACGTGTGGCCTGCTCGCTCACGCACCAAGCAGAGTAGCTTTTCCTCCTGACTGCTTCTGCGGACTACCTGCATGCACAGCAATACACACCCCCAGAGCCCCAACACAAACAGTGTGTTTCTTAACGTGAAGAGCAAGAGAATAGGAAGCCTCAGCATTAGTGCACGTCTGGAAGGTTACTTCTGTCGTCATCTTTGTTTCTGACAACTCAGTCCAGTTTTCTCATTTAGTGATATGGGCCAGGGCTACCCTTTCTTAATGAAGCTGACTCTAGGAGGCTAAGCTTGGCTAGTGGCGTGGAAAGCCATAGTGGTGGAAAATAGCTTTGTGAAAGTATTCCCCATGCCTATGGCGGAAAATAGCTTTGTGAAAGTATCCCCCATGCTCTGATTCAGCAGGAACCTACCCCTGAATCTGCACTGTGGTAAAAGTGGCCTGGTTTGGTTAGTGGGCAAAAGGAAATGAACAGCGAGATGTCTCCCTGCACAGAGCTGGATGGTGGACACCTGCACTTAGGGCAAGACCCATGTGGGGAAAGGCGGGCAGGTGAGGAAGGGACTAAGTAACTGGACACGGGAGCTTGCTCTCCTTCTCTCCCAGCTAAACTCATAATCAGCGACTCAGTTTTGTGACCTGCCCTTGCTACATACAAACATTACGGTAATGAGAGGAAAGTGGTAATGTTCAAATAAAAGAGCATCTTTGCTTCTCAGTGCTTGTGCTTCTGTGGGTATTTCTGAAAAAAAGGTGCAGTCTGGCATGCATAAAGACTATAATCATGCATCGTTTTTTCCTCATCCTGTCTTTCCCCAACCTACCCGAACCACTTGGTAATTTGTGCTGAAGTACAGCAGTGTTTGCTAAGAGGGTGTCCTAATGCCTCTGTCTAACTGGGAGTGCATTTGAAAAACATCACTGTGGTGCACTTACTGGACTTATTTGTAAGCTAAAGTTAAAGAGCAAAGAGAATGTCTGGTGTGTGAATCTTAAATCTAAGTGAAGCTGCTTTCCTTCTCAGGTTTTCATAGCTTTAAGCCAAATTTTATTCTTGCTTTTCTCCATGGAAAAGTAAATGGAGTGTGAGGGACAGGGGTGGGAGCAGGCTACAGCCTACAGCTGCTGTTGAGCTCTTTTAAGTTTCATAGTGTCAACTAAGAGGAGGACAGACATGTCAACTGCTCTCTGCTTACACGAACCATCATACTGAACTAATTAGTCTTAACATTTGTGTACATCACTTACCCATTTAGCAATTGGACATCCTTGAGAACTTTTGCCTTCTTTCCCAGTGTAGACAACCCTCTCAATCCTTATAGCTTTACCCTTCTGTCCAAATCTTAAACAAACAAAAATACGCACAGTAAGCGGATTCATTTGGTTCTGTGTGAACACTGAAAAGATGGAGCACATTTGCCAGTCTTATCTAAAAAAATAAACACTGTGAGTTACAGGGAGGGATGTGCAGTGTGGTTTTTCTTGCTGATTTTATTACAGTGGTGGATTGATACGTTAAGAGAAGCAAATGTCTTAAATACATTACAGATGTAAAAATTATCCATATCGTATTAATATTCCCAAACCTTTTAGCTGTTTCTGTAAAGAATTTGTTATAGATGATATTTTGAAAAGTGGACTTGAAGTGTCTTATTTTGGGAAGGAATTTTACATTTTTCTTCAATTTCTGGGTTAAACTTAAAGTTATTACTCTGAAATGTATATAATTACATTGTCAGGGAACAGCTGGCATTCAGTAGTCACTCTGTGACTTTGTTTTGTGTGACTTGTTTTTTTCTGTGCTTGTTTCTGGCTTAGATACAGTGTGAATCAGTTAAGTCATGATTAATAATTGCATCATATCTATTTCCTTTACTTTCTCATCTGCTCATGAATTGTTACTCATTTACTGACTTCTGTAATGAGGCTGTTTGTCTGTGTCTTTTTGCAACACCCGGGCAAGCTCAGCTCTTGCTGAAGTATTTAATCAAGGTGATTATGCCATGTCAAGGCAGAATCTAGCCCCACGTGCAAGCAGTGCTGTTACCCAGAGCAAATGGGATCTGCTTTCCACATCCTCTGATGGACCAGGTGGAAATATGCAGCAAATGTTAAGAAAATCTTGAATCAACACAAAGCATCAGACCTGTAAAGCCATTTCCAACCATGTTCGCTGGCCAGGCCTCTCCCAGGGCTGCTGCAGCTGGGGGCTGCCACCTGCTGAGCTCTGGAGCACACCAGGTCTCAGGTGAGGCTATGTATTTGAAACCTCAGTGTTTGCAATGCTATAGGTCCAGCCACGATGTTGACTTGGCTGCATTTGGCCAGCTGGGCAAACTGCACTTCATCACCAGTTCTTGAATTCTGCCACTCTCATTGGTGTTACTTTTTTCTATTAAATAACCAAGTGTGGGGACTAAATCACAGTCTCCTTGTTCTTTGCCCGTTACCTATAGAGCAATCAAGATAGTTCCTTCCTGTTCTGCAGCCATTTAATGATGCCTTGAGAACTTTTGACCTTTCATCCCTCTTGTTTTTGCACTAAAATCTTGGTGACATATTTAAGAGCAAATGTTTGTATTTAAACTTCTGTCCTGTAAAGGAAATGAAAAATGCTTATTTTTAGATGTGATCTCATTGTGAAATTTCAGTGTCACAGGAAATTAGACAAATAAAATCAAGTTGTACTACACATGTTCTGCAGGCAACTGTTAGGTCACTTTTTCCTACTTAGGTCTGGATGTTAGTATACATTTGTTTCTTTAATTAATCACATTAAAAAACATTATCTAGTCTGGATTGCAGGACCACTGTGCAGATGATGCTATAGAAATATGTTGTACTTTACACACTGGAAATGAAATGGACTTTGTCTCAAATCTTTTCCACTATCACAAAGGAATTTGTGCCTGATGTTTGTCACGCTTACTTTCAAGCCAAAGCAGATTGGCTTTAAAACCAGTGCAAAACTGACTGAGCATGAAGTAGGAACTGGGAGAAGGAAGAGGTAAAATGTATACATCCACCATGGATTCCGCAAGAAATTTGTTCTGGTATAGCTAAAACGTTAATTGCAAGTCTAAATCCAAATCCTGTTTTGTTTGGAAGTGCTGATACCTTAGAAGTCAATCCATATTCCTGGAAAGCCAGTTTAAAAGTGCTTCAGTTGTGATTAGTGTCACCAACTGCACACATGTGCTTGAGAGTATCTTTAAGTGCCTTTTTTTTACTTAGGAAAACAAAATTAACTAGTATGGAGGAGTTCTGGAGTTCTTCAGTGAGGGAATCATACAGCTCATACCATATGAACAGCTGAAAACTAGCCATTGTTCAAGTGGCTGCTGCTACACTCTGCTGAACCTGGCTGAGTAGATGCATGTTATCTATAATCTCTCAGGATTTCCTTCTGCCAACATGGAATGAAATCAAATGCAAAAAAAAGGAAAAAAAAAAAAAAAGAGAAAAGGTGAGAAGGTGAGTTCAATATTAAGGATGAAAAATTACATTCCAAAGTAAAGAAATGAAAGAAGTTGCATCTCTAATTACTGACATCATGACGTGAATAACTTTTCTCTTTTATTTACTATTGGTAAATACTAAAGAATTAGCCAGACAGTGAGAGCTCTGGAGATAACAAATTGTAAGAAGATTCTCAGTAGGGTCCATGTCCACTCCTCCTTTGCAGGAAGAAGCAGATTTATGTAGCTTACATGCATTTGAGCTGCTCACAAAGCTGAAAACAAGTATTGGGGCAAGCCCTGCACTGGAGTCACAGGGAAGGAGGTGCTAAGAAAGAGAAAGGACTTTAAGAGTTGGAGGTAATCTGAAGGGTTTAATACCCTCTAAGTGTCTCATAGTCGTGCAGTGGTGAGCACAAGCTAAGGAACGTCACTCCTTAGCTCAGACACAGCACTGCAGCAATGCCCATTTGCTTTAGATTCTGCAACTAGCTGGAGCTTCTTTGCAGTTCTGGAGTCCAGATTTTTAAGGCATTAACAAATCAGATTCCCATCCGTCCCTGACTTACTGGGTGGCTTTTTGTTTGTTTGTTCAGAGGGGGACTAAATTCCCAGATACCTCTCAAAGTCTGGCTATTAATGCCTATGCACACTACAAGTAATGCAGAAGTCACTTTTGTGACAGTTTCAAATACCTTAGAAGGGCTGGTGGGGTTTGTGCTTACACATATTTTTAAATAGCACAGATCGTGTATCTGTTCTGTGCCATTTAAAATTCCCAGTTTGGTTGGTTTTGACGTAATAAATATATCACAGGATGCAGCACAATGCAGGGATTGTCCACAGTCAGGATAAGGCTGGTTTTCTGAGGCACTCTTGGGGTAGTGGGATGGTTTTCACAAAACTACTTAATCAATTCTTGGGCTGAAATCCTATCCAATGACTCTGCGGCACTCCTCTGGACGTGACCGAGTTAGATTTAGCCCTTTAGGATTGTACTATATGCTTAGTAATTTGGCGGGGGGAAGCTAATTTTGGGGTTTGATATTCTGCTCTTCATGTTCCTTCTACCTCGGCATTCTCCTACCCAGGGGGGACACCAGGTCCATGCCTGCTTTTGCAGCCATTGCCAACCGTCTTGCTTGGCAGACCGGTGAATACTTGTTCCTGCTTGGGTTTGCTGGCATCTGTCTCAAAGTGCTCAGCCTGTGCCAGGCAGCAGGCTATTAGCCTTGTCAAATATTGTGACTCTCTGGTGAATAGCACAGTGCGTAATGTTGGCAACACTGGAGTAGCTAAGCCTACAAGTAATCACTTGATTTGCAATTGTTTATTTCTTTATGTGCAAAAGCTGGAAAAATTCTGACATCCACAAAAGGATAAACGTTAATCTGCCCTGTGCCTTTGCACTAATTACCTTTCTTCCATGATTTCTCTAATAGCTGCCACATTAGGACCGGCTCCTAGATGGGTATAGAAAGGACCTTCATCTTTTTCAATAATTTGCTCTGTTCAAAACAAAATAAAAGTTATTACTTTGAAGCTTAATTCTTTAATGTAAAAAGTCACATTGCAAAGCTTACATCTGGCTTGTTAGAATACTGTTGTTTGGGTCTGGGGTCAGAGTTTTCAAACACTTCTGTCTAAAGTATGCCCATGCAATTTGCACAAAACATGCAAAGCACGTGGCTAATCCTGCCAGTAGCCATGATGCAGACTGTGTGCCTTTTGCTAGCACAAGCAGCTGTTTCACATCTCAGGCTACAGTGAAATTCAAAAGGCATTTTCCTGTTATCACCAAACAATTGTTTCTCCTTCTCCCACTTCCTCCTCTCCCAGTATCTAGAAAGGAGGACAAATGGGATAATAATGGTAAATATTGACATTAGTGAGCTGTACAGTACTTGTTTCTCAGCAGACATGTTACAGTCTAGGGACCTACAGCTTGAGAAAGTGGCCAGTAGGTTACATAGAGAATTTCTGCCACCCACAGAAAGACTCTGTGAAATGAAAAACAAAAAAGCAAGTTTGCTGAAAGAAATCCTGCACAAGGCTTAGTCAAAATGCTTGTAAGCTAAGAATGTGGCCTCGGTTTTCTGTGTGTAGATAGTTCCATGTCAGCATTCACAATATACGCTGTATGTCTGGTTTGATACCAGGAGGCAGGCTCCAGCAGTGAGCTGGCCAGGCTCTGCTTGGGTTCAGGAGGAGACAGTGGAGCTGTGCTGACTTATCTGAGGGCTGACTGTGCTTTCTGCCATGCTGACTCCAAAGGCTGGATGAGGTGATGCTGCTTTTGACGTACAGCCTCTGGAAGCATGATGAAAGCATTCTATAAACCTCAATGTGTCAGTGGGGGAATGGCTTAATTTAATCTTCCTAAGGAGAAGTCTTGGTAGGAAAGAGCAATAAACCCTATTGAATTATGCTGTGGCACTGGGTTCTTCAAAGAGGACAGGAACTAAGTTTCAAGCTCCTTTATTTCCTAGAGGTTCTGCTAAGACTTTAGAATTAAAATGCAAGTGGAGAGAGAATAAGCTCTTTTGCTTAGTTAGTGGTTGCAATACTGGCTAAAAAAATAGTGAGAATAATTGATTGCCAGAAAAGCTTGTGCCAGCTACATTGGCAAAACCCTCTCAAGAAAAAGAAATAACAAACAAAACGTAATGGTTTTCAAAACCCCCTACATTTTGTAGGTTGTTTCTTATAAAACTACAAGAAACAGTAAGGAACTGGCTTCCAGTTTTCTTCCTGGGAGCATCAGAAATCTACTACCTCCTCTTTTTGCTCCCATGGATCTTCTCTGAGACATAGCCCCAAGAGTTTGAAAAGGCAAAAAGGTCCATGTTGCAGTTCTGGAGGAGCACTGGTTCAACTTTCCTCTTTCACGGTTGGTATGAAATCCCAGTAAGTGAAATTATAACAAGGATTTCCCCCTGCACCCCCTTTTTGGTGTTGAACCTTTTGTCTCAGCCAAAATAGTTCATCCAGTAGAGTCTGAAAGTGCCTGTTAGACCTGTCTCTATGCAGTATCAGTGCTGTACGGAAACTCAGGCTATGGGCCCATACCTGTCACTCTACTTTGCTTCTCTCTGCTCTATTCTTCCAGTTTTTGGACATCAGGTATGCCATGAAGAAATACTGAGGGCCCCTCTCGCTGCTTTTCTGTCACTGCTTTCATGGCTTCTCTAAGAAACTGCTGATCCCTTTAGCCTTGCAGGAGACAGGGTGTGAAAGGGAGGATAAACTCCCGCAACAAATGAGGAATAATCCGTCATCCCTTCTTTGCTTAGGCTTTACTGATGGAAACGTCAGCAATTTCACTCTGAGAGCAAAAAATGGCATCAGGATCTCGAGTTTTGGAGAGTTATTTTACAAATGCTGTATCTAACCTTGATGAATAAATTAGATTGTACAGTTAAGACCTACTTTTTATCAGCATGTTGTCATTACATGTCTGCTGCTGAAGGAGAACGGATGTGAGGGGATACATTACTGGTCATAAGCATTCTGACTGAGAAAGCAAATAGGTAATTGCTTTATGAATTATTGAGAAAGGGCCTGTGTGTAGGGTTGGATAAGTGGAGTAGGCATAAGTGCATAAAATTGCAATTTCATGTCTTTACTAATTAATGTTCTAAAAAAACCCCAACCCCCCAAACCCTCCACCAAAAACATCCAACTAACTCCACGATCCCAACTTGAAGACTCGTTTCCTTCCTGTAAGTTAGTACATGTTTTAATACATCTCAGCACTTACCCACGCAGCTGCACGATGGGAAATCATACTGGGTTTTGGCAGGTGTGTCCAATAAGTTTTTTACAGGAGTATCCAATAACTTGGAAGGTGAGTCTAAAAAATTATTGAGAACAGTTCCAGCTGTTCTTTTGGTCGGGGTTTTCTCAGCAGACAAGTTTGTTTGTTGATCTAAGATCGGGGTCTGAGTGTCAAAATCTGCAGCACCAGTATTTCTTGAGAGGATGGTAATAGGACCTGCTGTTTCAACCTTCACATGTTTGGGTGATTTGATAGTAAAAGTCTTATGATCAAACAGTGATTTGACCTGTATCTGTTTCAGCTGCTGTTCCATTGTCTCGATGATGCTCTTTTGTTGCATGTTCTCGCAGCCAAAGTGCTGATTCTCTTGTTTAATTGGTTTTTTCCACATTTTGTTTTCCAGCTGTCCAGCTGATGGACGCATGCAGACGTTAGACTTTGTGCCAGCCTCGATTTTTATAGGCTTACGCACTGCACTGGGACCAGTCTCGGGTTTGGGTTGCTGGTATGCTTGTTGCTCTTGTTTTTGCAAGAGATGCCACCTTAGAGCAGCATGCTTTTGAAAATCCTTAGGGGTTTGGGACGGCAAATGACAGCTCCTCTGGTCTTGGGCGTGTGGAGCAGTTTGCTGGCTGTGTGGTAAGTACTGCTGAGGAATCTGTGAAGCTTGTTGGCTCGGGAGATCTTGGTTCAGGCTACCACCGTAGCATTGTGTCTGCTGGAGTGGTGGTAGCTGTATAACTGAAGCTTGTTGCGTCTGTTGCTCTTGCTCTGGAAAACAGTGATTCGCATCTTGCTTTGCGGTCAAGTTGTTTGAAAAATACTGCACATGTTGCAAGTCCTGCATTTTGTTGGCTCCAAACCGTTCAATATTTGCGGCGTTTTCTTTCTTCTCAGAAATCAAGTGCACATTGTTTGGGCAGGGATGTTGCAGACTGGCGTTTGCCTTCTGAGTGTAAAGGGGAGCTTTGTTGTTCATGCCCTGTCCCTGCTCTAGGCCTAGCTGAGGGTTATGCAGTGGGAATGCAGGTGATTTCATGTACTTATTCCCAGTTTGAAAACATTCATTTACTTTATGCTGATTGAAGGATGTCCTGTTTAGTGACTGTTCAGCACCACTTTGGGAGCGGGATATGGTTTGGGGCAGGTCTTTATTCTTCATTTGCAGAGCCTGTTGCTGGTTTGGGGTTAGCTGTGGACTGCACGGCAGCTGCATCTGCTGTGAGGGTTTTTGAAGCATCTGTTGCAAGATGTGTGAGTGCAGGAATTGCTCCTTTTCCCCTGGCTTGGGATTCAAGTGCTGCTGTTTCAGCGGGGCCCCTAAAGGCTGTTCGGTTTGTTGTTCTGGTCTTGGCTGGAAATGGAGCTGCTGTGGAGGGTGCTGCTGCACTTGGGACTTCAGTAGGGAATCCATCTTTGTGAGCTGTGGCTGCGGTGAGTGTTTCTGGAACAGCAGCTGCTGGTCGGCTGTGGGATGCGGCTGCAGCTGGGAGGTCTCGCTTTTGTACAGCGGAGGAATTTGTTCCTGTTGCATTATCTTCTGGCCCTGGGGCTGCCCTGAAGGCCCGTTTAATGCACCAGGACTTCCAGCATACTGTTTTGTATAGGCTGTTTTGGCTCTGTTTGCCTGGAACTGAAGAATTGATCGCAATAATGCTTCGCTGGTCTTTTTGGGAGGCTCTCCCTGGCGGAACTGGGTGGAAACCAGTTCTATCCAGGCTGGTTTTGAATAATGTTGAGCCTGTTTCACAGGTTCTTTCACTTGGTCCTTTTCTTTGTCGGGAGGAATCTCGGGTTCTCTCTGTCCTGGGAAATGCTGATAGTGTTGCTGCAGCTCACCCTCACTTCCACGTGCTTGCAGGCTTTGGAGGGGAGGCTCTGATGCCGGCGCCATGTCTTCTGGGTGCTGCTGAATTGAGGCGGCCACAGCAGCTTGTGGGTTGCTTTCACTGTCATCTTGTGACATTTGTGCCTGCTGTTGAAGTCTCTGCTGAGGGTGAAGTTGTTGGCTGAGGCTGGGACTTTCTGACATTGGTCCCTGCTGTTGCCCTTCATTCTTTATCTCCCCAGGAAGAGTTTCATCACATCTGTTGTTATAGGAATGGTGTCCTTCTTGCACCACAACGGACAGTGCACTGTTCATTTCCGGAGCAGGAGGAGTGGAGGAATCTTCGTGAAAGGTTGAGTTCTGTTTAAAGAAAGCACCATTATTTTCTGCTTGCTCAGAATACCTTTCCAGCACGACACTCTGAGCTTGCAGGTTACTGCTGGAACTTAGAGAGAGGTCTTGGTTGGGAACCTGCCCTACACTTCCACGAACAGTACTGTTTCCTATGGGTAACTGGTGTGGATCATAGCCTGGAATCTGTTGCTGTAGCTGTAGTTCTGGTTTCTGAAGCGAACAGCTACCTGGCAATACAGGCGGGTTACTGGAGTCTTCTGCATTGTAGACCTCAGTAACCACTACAGCTGGCACTTGAGGCAGCTCAGAGTTTGAGGTCTGTGGGGAAATGATCTGCCCTGAGGTATGGGATGAAGGCGTTGCCTCATAGGACAACTCATTAGTAGCCTGACTGGTAATGGCATTGATATGAGATGTGTTCTTCTGCATTGCTATGGAAACATGTTCTGGATAATATTGAGACAGTGTTTTCTCCAGGAGTTCACCATGCATGCTTTCCATGGAAGAGGCAGAAACTGTAGCACCATTAGGCATTGGCACTGCCTTGTTCTTAAGTAGTAAGACAATGTCCCTGTTGTGGCGATGAACATTTTCCCGGTCCTGCTCATCCTGAATCAGGAGGTCACGAGGGTTTTCTGAACCACCACTGTTGTATCTTGTAGACTGTATCAAATCTGAGACTTCATTTTCTTGTCCTGTAAAACTCTCAAGTTTCTTCTCACTGTAGCAATTGGAGACGCTTGGTTTTTCATTATTATCCTCTGGCTCAACTTTTTCTCCATTTACCTCTTTGTCTAGTTTTACTTTCTTGCTTTCATGAAGTCCATACAGAGAGGGCTCACTAAAAGTGCGTTTTATCCCACCATTTTGCATATATTTGGAATATACTTTCTTTTCTTGTAAAAGGTCAGGGCTAACGCGGTTGTTTGGATTTCCCTTCAGGTGGGGCACGCCATAGTTGCTTTTAATGAATAGCTGCTTGTGGTCTCCATTTACTTCAACTTCAGGCCTCTCTGTTGCTGGACTTCCATTCTGTAGCTTCACCGCAGAAGGCTCTGCCTGGCAAACGTGAGAAGATTGCGGTATTAGAAATGGACTCAATCTATTGCCGTCAACATGGTTGGTTCTGTCCTGTTCCATCTGGCCTGCTCCGGGGCCATCCACAAGGCTACCCTCTGAACGTATCTGAAAGAGGAAAGAAACAAGAGAGAATTTAAGTCAATTTTAGTTTCCATTGATGGGAAACCAATTATGGACAATTCCTGCAGCATTCAAGCACCTCGGTTCTGACCAGCTCCACCACAGAATGCAAGCTCGCAGGCACACCTGAGGGGTGTTTCACTATCCTGTCATGTTTTGCAGCCCCATGTCTTCCTTTTGCTTGAGGGTTTGTTCTTCAAGATGAAAAAAGAGTGAAAATACAGAGTGGTTCCTTACCCCGTTTAACACACACGCAGATATTTTACCAAAAAAATATCTCCTAATGGTGAAAAAAATAGTCTTTGCTTTTGAATGATTTACATGGACTCCTCTGTCATCACTTCTTGTCTGTGGTAAGGCAGAAAGTCATGCCGAAACCATGGTTCCCAGACTTGGTGCTAATTCTGTTACTTGATTAAGTGTGCCAAACCTCTTTTGTGTGACTTGAAGGATTATTGCCACCAAGCTTGCCAATTAGAGGGGAAAACCTCCTTTTTTCTGTCTTCAGCTGTCTGACAAGGTCTTTTAAAACCAGCATTCCTAAAGACCATGCAAGTGGCGCGATACATGTGAGACAAAGCCGTGCCTGACTGCTGTCCATAGGAACTCTTACAGTTCATCAACATCTTGGTAACGTTGACAGAAACAAAGCTGAAAGGTTTGGTTTCTGAAATACCTAAAACTGAAATCTGATTTCTGAAAGGTTTGATGGAAGTGGTATTTTTTTTCAGGTATTAATATCCTTTCAAATTTACATGTAGACATCAAACATGGCCTAAACTATGCATTCCGGGTTTGAACTGAGCCCCACAGCTGTGGAACTGGGATTCTTTTCCTCTTTGTTTGGATGTAAAATCACATTCTCTCATATACTCTTTATATTTTATTTATAAAATGAAGTTTTTCATTGGATAAAATCCTGACAGTGTGCAGTGAACAAATTCCATATAATGACAAGCTAATCCTGTTCACATGGGTCTTCCCAGGATTCACAATCCCAGTTAACTCAGATAAAGCCCTTGTTTGACTCTGCTTGTAATTTATTCTTTGTTGGCTTTAAAGTTCTTAACCAGTCACGAATGACAGAAGACAGACTGACAGAGGGTTTTACAGATGTGAGATTGCACAGAGAAAATCTGGACTCATGCATGTCTTTGTCCTGAAGCTTTTATTTTCAGCTTGCATAAAGAGGAATCTGAAGGGTTTTCCATCACCACATCACCTCTGGTTGGGCAGCAGTCAGGAGAAGCACTAGCCATGGTTGGTATTGCTTATGTATTTATGCCACACTAATTTTTTCTATTTTTCTTTAAATGCAAAGGAACACGTAATTTATACAGCTTTCAGTGCAGTATTTCCTTACAAAGTTGCTTTTAAAAGTAATATTAATTCATGAGATTCATTACATCCAGCAGAATTCCCTCTGCTTGCAGCTCCAATTTCAGTATCCGGATGATTCAAACATACATTTTGACTGGCAGGCACCTGTATGGTAAGTTGCATCCACTTCCTCCTTATTCCAAATCTGGGTTTAGATTTACTTTTGACCCCCTAAAGTTTTTTTCTTTTCTTTCTGTACCCAATTTATGTTCTGTATGACAGAAGTAGAGATGTTCTCTCTACAAGTAACAGTACTTTAAAAAAGAATTTTTGAAGGAAAAGCTAAGAATAGGGAGATGGAAAAGATTGTTTGTCCATCTTACCTATTTTCTTGACAAGGTAAGGTAGGCTTCTTCCCTTCTAGATATATTTCAGTGTATTTCCCAGCCTAGCTTTAAAGTACCACAAGACACGAGCCTTTGCAGCTTTCCAGGGAGACGATATTCCACACTTAACAGAAGGCAGCATGAAAAGGATTCCTCTGATGTGTCATTCTAGGCCGGGCAGCAGAATGATGCTCTCGCAGTGTCTCAGAAATAAAATGTCAGCCTAATTTGGAAACCATTCTTTGCCTTCACACTTCTCATACCTAGAAACTACAGCTGAACCACAACTCAGACGTGAGTGTGTAGGCAATGCTTGTGTGTATTTCACAAGTATGAAATGAAATAAAAGGCCCCACAGTAATTAACACTGTGCTGCCAAGCAGCTTCTAAAGCACTTATTTAGAAAAGTTTTAGTCTGTGTGAATTAGCTGTGAGAAACTCTGGCCTTCAAAATCTGCCTTGCTGCTTGTGTTCTGGTGTACCCGAACCAACCATGTGGGTTGCAACTAAATCCCTTCTGAGAGCTGCAAGGTAGTCTTTCTTCTCAACTCCTTACTGACAGGTAAAAACACCCTTCTGTTTAGAAGTGGCGGCTGCCTGACCTCTCTCAGCTTGGCTTGCAAACCCCTCAAAGGAGCACATCTGTGCTGCAGAAAAGAGTTCATGCAGTCCTTGGAAATCACAAGGTGAAGTTTGCTGTGTGACATGGATTGTTATTCACACTATTTTCAAACGCCTCATGGTATGGGTCAACCAGTTCCCCCAGATTCTGATCACCTCCAGTGTAAAAGGCACCAGTGTTAGACATTGCAAAGGATGTGGGAATCATTCGGTTCTTTAAAATACAAAGTAAATCCATTGGTTAAAAGTGGCAGATTTGCATTCTTTGAAATGCATCTGGGATTACGGTGACTTCACGTTATACTTCCTTCTCAGTCTACGCTCAGTTATTCACAATCCTCAAGTCACACCTCAGTACAAATCTTGCTTCAGCAGCTACAAATCACAACAATTATTTGTAATTTAAAACTGGAAAAAACCAAACGGCAGCAATACCTTATTACTGGTTTCAACTGGGACACCAGGAAGATATTCTTGATACTACTACTAAGTAGACCTGGTTGTGCTTTACAAAGTTTCTGTGCTCTTCTTTGTAATTGTTGTGGGGTGAACTGTCTGCCTCTCAACGTAGGTCTGCCTTTCCCTAAGTGTAGCAGTTAGCCTTTTTTCTCTTTCCCATAACTGAATTTTATTCAGACCATTTAAAAGCTCCCCATATTTTTCTTCAGCTATAATTCATTAGACATTCCAGTCACATCAGCAGCATCTGTGAAACAATTACTGCATCTAGGACTGACTCTGCAGTCTAATCCATCATAATTATGACTGGCCTCTTCGAAGATGCCATGATGCGTGACTTAAATATAGCACATTACTGTGCAAATGGATCAGCATCTCATCCCACCAATATGCATTCAAGTTGTAATTCAGCCCACCACCATCTGACTTTTTCAGATGCAATCAATGTATGTACATTTATTTCTTGTCACATGTGGGGCACAAATTGGAAACAAGGTACTGAGAAACAGTTTGAGATTTATTTCTTTTTTTTATTTGTTTTATGGGCAAGTTTGGCTTATTCCTGCCACCTCTATCAATATAGGAATACCAAAAGACTGTGGAAGGTGGTGTTACAAGTGTAACAAATGCTTCTGAGGCAGCAAAAGTACTCTTAGTTATGTCACTTTCTTTCACAGAAAATCTTTCTTTACTTTTAGTGAGTTCTAGAGGTTCATACCTTATTTTATATAACAACGTATCTGGGGAGTTTGTGAATGCAAAGCAGCTCAGATGAATGAATGAATGAATGAAATGGACAAATACACCCACTGCAGGGGAGTACAATCTCCTGCAAAGCTGGGCAGGATTCCCAGTCGAAAAACTAGGTGGAGAGATGCTGTGCCAGAGTACTTGTGGCCCTAAAAGGACCAAAAGGTGGCATGGCAGATGGGTTGTTTCCCTCTCTGAGACTGGCTGTGAGAGAAATGTATCTCCTCAGAGATTTTTCTCCCTGGCAGAAATATCCTCAGACCATGACCTCAACTGACTTGTGCTCGATCAGTTATCAGGATGAGACTCAAGAAAGCAGAAGTTGGATACCTGGGAGCTTGTAGATAGCTCGCTGGATTGTTCCTGGAGTGCTGCCACAGCCTCCATCCTGCTGGCATCCTTCTGCCACCGCTAGATGAAAGAGAGGTCTAAATTGCTCCCAGACTTGTAGCACTTTCTAGACAGGAGGTGAGTTTACCTATATGTCTTGCTAAACTCCAGTTTGGTAAGTTGTACTTTGTGTTTACGCTCTCCTGCTCCTATTGCCTGGCTACAGTAGTTGGCTTCACTTCTGGCATAATTTGCTATGTATTTTTAGGTGCTGTTGTGCAGTTGCTTCTCTCCTCTGAACCTCATGCTGCCAACTTTCAACAAGTGAAAAAGCTCCTAAAGTGAAGGGATTTTCTTTCTTAATTCAAGAATGAATGAAAATTCGAGAAAAGGCATGAGTAGTTATTCCTAAGTAAGGACACTCATACATGGAAGTATCAGAAAGTTCAATTTCTGCACTAAACCAAATCTCCCGGACTTGCATAGATGTGAAATTATTTCTGATTAGCTCTGTACCAAAGTCTTCTCTTTTTTAACTTCGGTGAACAAGAAGTGTAAGCAGTTATAATGATGCTCAATACCATGATTTATAGCCAGGTGGTCATTTTCCCCTGGCCTATCTAACTAGTAGTTGCTTCAGCTGTGCCTTGGGTTTACATCTGTAAGCAAGCTGCAAATGTCACTAGAGGAGAAAAGATGTGCAGTTAACTCAGATGGCTAATGGGTGAGGCAACACATGAAAGCTCCTTATTAGTGAGATATTTCCATTCTTGCTGGGATAAAATGTTGCATGCGTGAAAATTGTGGTATAATTTAAGGATATCCTGTATGTTTTGTGCTTAAGGTGCACTGTGTCTATACACTGAGAAATAAAGCAAGCTTCCACGCGGAAGCTAATGGGAGAGGCAAGACTGGGACTACACCTGTCCAGACTCTGGGTGATTTGCCATTAGCAGAACAGCTCCTTCCCAAGCCAGGGTTGCTGGTAGTTTGTAATAAATACAATACCATCAGAAACAAAACCCCGTGTGGGCCTGCTGTTTAAATATGGGTTCAGTGTGCTTTTCTGAAGCCAAAGCACCCATGAGAAAATATTTAAACTCTGTTGTCCAAAGCAGATTTGAAAGAGAGGTTGCATTCATGTTCAAGTTGAAGCGAGGCTCTGAACCCCACAACAGGCCCTAAGGGTTTGCTCTGCTCTCTACCAGCATCACTGCTGCCCTCTGCAATGGTTGTAGCTGAGGAAAACACAGTGAAACTTCAAGGCAGATGTAAAGTAGGCCTCAGAAGGACAATAATACTTTGTTGTTAGCTGGGCTCCATGGCTTACAATGGGATCCTTTTGCACTACATTCAGCTGTCTCTTCATTCGGATAGTATATTTATTCAGTGCATTCACAATGCTTTGGGAAAAACTTGTGTAAGGATGCTCCAACTTCACTGTCCCTTGAAGTTTTTAAGTCAGATCTATATTTCTTTCTAATTGTATCACTTTCTCATTGTAGCTTTAAGTAGCAGTTAAGGGTTAATCTAGAAACTACTGGATGAGACTGTGACTGTATTCTGCAGGAGGTCATATTAAATGAATATAATTGTCTTTTTCGGCATTTAGATCTATGAATAATCTGTGTCAAACAGAAAAGAAAATGTGGAATAGCTAAAATTTGTGACCTAATTTATAGCTAATTTATCCTTCATTTACAGGGAAATGGTGGCTAGCAAATATAGTTATAAGCAGACATAAGGGAATGAAGAACATGGGATTTGTGAAATATGAAGATTAATAATTCATTAAATCTTACCCAAGCCAGAAGCCTTATAATTCATGCATTTTTAAATCAACTAATGCTAAGGCCCCCCCTCAATTTATTGACACCAGTTCTTGCATTTCAGTGATGTGATGATCTAATCGCAAAAGCACTTGAATCAGCTTGATTTTTGACCTTAACAGAGAAGGCAAGAGAGTAAAGCTAAAGTCTGCACAGTGATTTCGCCTTGCTACATTATATAACCATCAACAAGACTGGATACTGCATAATATATACCCAGACATGAATAATTGCACTATTCTAACAATTGCATAAAATGAAGGGGAGTTAAAATTAAATGCCTCAACGATACAGGTGGAAAAAACCACCAAGCATGTGAAGGAAATTAATTCAGGGAGCAGAGCATCTAAATAGGAATTATTAATGTATCATCACACAGCTCCCCAGTTCCTATTTTTTTGTGATTTATGTCCTATGCAAATTTTGCACCTAACTGTACCACGCAGCACTTCTAACAGAAGAACGCAACTCTTCAAGTCACTTGTAATGCCACCCTAGTACGACTAGATTAGAAATGTTTCCCAAAACACTGAACTTTAGAATCAGATTGGATTTAAGGACCTTTGTGCTGTAATAACCAGAACATTCAAGATGAGGTTGGCACCTGTGCTTGTTCTTGCTGGTGGTGAGCTTGTTTCTGTGGTTTAGATGTGGAGTGTGGTGGATCTGGCTGGTTTATACTGACAAGCCACCCCATAGAGCTGTATCACTTCTCAAGGTAGCTTATTTGGCATTAGACTGGGTGTTGGTATGCCAACACTGTTAAGATGAGCATTGCTCAATTTCTTGAGCACCACTTTGACTATTAAACATCTTTCAAGAATACAAGGAAGCTGAACTAAAACAACCTTTCACCTGGTTTTGAGAGTCTCTGCAGTTGATAACTGTAATAGGAAGGCTGCAGGGATGGAAGGCATAGTCTGAAACACTGGGAATGCTCAAATAAGCATGGGCTGAGTGAGATGCTTCTATGCCTGGGTATAACAAGAAACTTCTCTGTGTGCTTGTTAAGTCCGGACTAGCAGTATTTCAAATTGTGACCCCGCAGGGCATCATTCAGGTAATTCACCACATTGCGGTAGGATCCAGGTAGACCACTTGGTCTCTTTTTTTCTTCATCTCAGCCAGTTTCCAGGCTAGATTAAGTGTGTTGAGCAAAGGCTGGCAAGGTAGGGTGGGTGGTGTTACCAGGTACACAGTTGGTGCTCAGACCTGGTTTTAGATTTCTGGAGAGGCTATAACTTGAGGGATGATTTTCCTCTCAGTACTTTAGCTACCCCATGTGTCAGATGGTAATGTGACACTGGTCCTTGGTTAAAATCAGCTACTGGAAAGCAATAGCTAAGTGCTCGTGCTACTCTGACTGATCTCTATAATACAGCCTGCCTCCGTGTGAGCATGCCAGAGTAAGCAAGTGTTGGTGGCTGAACCATTCTTCAAGACACACTTGATGTTATCAACCTGCCATTTAGGGAAGGTTACTCAGAGGTCAGTGTCATCATTATCTTCCCATTTCTGTGATCGTTGTCCATCTGGCTTCAGACCTGGATATAGCACAGGTTTCTTGTGTTGATGACTTCCTAACACCAGTCAAAGGTTAGTTATACATGATGATTTCATCACAGCTGTTGGTAAAGTTATTCACTATTTAGTACATCTTTCTTAAGAACTAGAACCAGTGGAAGATATTCTTCTGGCTCTCTTCACCCCGTTAACAAAGAAGAAAGGGAGAACCCAAATGAAAAACCACTGGCAAGCTAAAGATTTCAGGGTTTCATTGTGTTGGGACACTAACTTTAGAAAATAGGAACAAAAATGGTGTTGTTTGGTATGTGGGTGGGAGAACTGATAGAAAAGAGTAAAACACTGTGGGCTGTAGCATCCTCAGAAAGCCTCTTTATACATCTCTGTTTTCCATTATCCTTTGAACTTCACAGTAGGAAATCCTGTTGGTCTCCCAGTTCTGATGAAAACATAAGAGGGGAGAATGCAGAGACAAGGGTTGATGGCTCTGAGGATTACTATGACTGTTGCTCCCACATGTGATACAGCATAGCTTTCAGCCCCTTCACTAGCCTCACTATGGTATCATTTATACTCCTCTACACATTCCTACTCTATTTTTTTTTACACCTCTATCACACCTAGGCTGGGATGCTGTAGTGAACTACAGGTTCTGCATGGTTTCCTACACCCTTCTGGAGATTTACTTCCAGATAGTGAAGTTGGAGGAGTTGAGCCAAGCCAAGGGTACTTGCTTTGGAAAGATCCTGTGCTGTTTTGTTGTGTGATTTGATTTAAAAATGTGTTTTCATGCCCACTTGTCTTTTTTTTCTTCTTCCTTCCTTCTAGTTTGTGCCTTGTACAACTTAACAACTCAAACCAATTGCTCATAAATATATGGAAAAAATAGGTTTGTCAGGGGCTTAAGGATATGAGTGCCCTGTTTCTCAGCTCTAGGGCAGCAGCAGCCAGACCTGTACCAGTCCACTCCAACTTGTTTTCAAAGGTCTGTAATGATGAGGGTTGTATAATAACCCATACAGTGCTTCATTAACCTTACTTATTAGAAAGCTTCTACCATTTAAAATACAGCCCTAGATCATCTCTTCCCATTTACCACGGACTGGCGGAGCAGCTTTTCTTCTCTGTGCTATGCCTCCTTTCTCCCCATGTAACTGAAGACTGTTATCAATGCTCCCCCTCTAAGACAGAATAAACAACCCAGTTCATGACATCTGATCTTCTCCCTGGGTGGATCTATATCCATACCATTTGTTCCCTGACCAGATGCACGGAGGTCACAAAGCAAATGCAACAGTCTGTTCTTTGGAGACCTTATGCACATGCCACATTCTGCTGGATTTTCCCCGAGTTCAGATATTTGAGATACAAGCAGCTATAACATGTGCCTACATCATATTTCAAATACCTGTATGAATTAGCTTGGCTTTACCCCAGTAATTAAAATCAGTTTTATTCCACCAGCGTGAGAGGGACTGTATAAATCACATTTAAATGAGCAGAATAAGCTCGTTACTTTACAGAGCTTTACGGAGGAAGTTGTTTCCTTAAAACCTGACTTTGGCATGTTTAAGTCTGTGAGCTACTGGCACAAACACCTCAGAGGCACCACAGAAGATAAGAATCTAATGCATTTTTAGAGATCCATTAGAAGATGCTCCCTGGAGCTATGGTTGCCATTCAGCTTCTTTCTGCATTCGTGTGTGGTCTTCAGGAGCAGTTTTCATGTGGGTTATTGCAATCTACATGCAACAATGGCATGGGTTATCATGCTGAAATCTACATCTGAGAAAACAGTTACAATTGCCTCTCCAGATGTACAAGAGATGAAAGACAAGGTGGTTTTGATGACCAGAGCCAGCTGACGATTTAAGAGCAGTCGAGATCTAACTACGATAAAAGCACAGCTCTGGAAGAGAAATGAAACGTGAGAGCCAGTGCTGCCTTACTATGGTTCTGAGCAAAGAAGAGAGCCTAGCATGGATACTGTTGCTGGCCACCCCCTTCAGTTTTAGGTTGGAGATGAAGATGTGGGACTACATGTTCATTTTGAATGCTCAACAAATGAGCTTGAAAGAACTTGGTCATTGACTAATCTTAGATAAAATGGCCCAGAGCCCGAACAAATTTTAAGTTAAGAGATGCCCACTTCACATCATGCCAGCATTTATCAAGGAGTTACAGCTTTGCTTCTTAAGCTTGGCCTGAAAAACAGATTTCTGTAGTTACTATCATGGCTACAGTCACTTCCTTACCCCCCATCTCCCCTTTCTAATTTCAGGCTTTTATTACTTGGCAAGAGAGTTTTAAGTTTTTTTCTTTAGAAGGCCACTATTAATCCTGTTCTGACAACCAAGCGACAGGCTCCAGTTTGTTCTTTTACACAACTGAGGTCATTTCTGAGCTCCTTCTTATCTCATTACATCCTTGCTTACATAGAATGCGTTTTTTCTGTGCAGCCATTTAAAGCATCTTCACATTTAAGCATAAATGGGCAGTATAGGAGGAATTGTATGTATTTTGTGGCAAGAAGCACTTTGTTAGAGAGCTAATAGAGAAAAAATCTTCCTGCAGGGAGACACACATTTGTTCTTCTGTGGAATCTCCTTTTGGTGTTTCAGGTTAACTGGAAACCAGTAAAAAGTCTAGATTTTGTGAACAAAATGTTTGACTTAAAACACAGCTCTAACATGAAGGTTTGTCCCTTTAACCAAATTACAAGACTGGATAAAAAGTCTTGGGATCCCAGAACGAGCTGGCATTCCTGCTTTCCTTTAATTTCCAATAATTCAAAGCACATTCTTTCTCCTGTTTAAATTTTCCTCTTTATGGCGAGATGCAACATGAAGAGACAGAAAATTCACTGCCGCCAAGCTAAGAGAGGAGGGGGGTAAAAACTGGCAGATTGTGTTTTAACTCTCACTAAGACTCTGAGACTCCTGCAGCTGACACTTGGAAGAGTGGTATTTGAGGAGTCCTGAAGGGAACTGCAACACTCCTCTCTCTGTCCTTCCTTTTCAACTATTTTCAAAGCTTTGAAAACAGTCGGTTATTCTTCATTCTGGCAACTCGCCAGTTGCTGCCGGCTCACTTCAGTTCACAGTCTTCCGAGGTATCCAGTGGCCCATGTGGATTTGAGAGAGTTTGAAGCTCTAATGAAAGACCTTTGATATTTTGGGATATTTAAGAGACATACAGAAAGGGATGTGTTAAAAGAGCTGTTGTCAGTCCCTGCAAAGCCCACTTCATATTCCCAGTCACAAGATATCGTTTCACTAATTGATTATTGTCTGCCCATAACACAGTCACGCTCTCAGTGCACAAAGAAGCAGTGTGGATAAAAAGCTCACCATTGTAAAGTACACACTCAACTGGATTTAGAAAGCTGGGAACTACAGACAAATCTAAGCCACGGGAGTACTTTGAATGAAACTCGTAAATCATAGCTGAGACTTCTTTTCAGCTTAAGTAAACACCTTCGGTACAGATGGTGAAAATTAATGGAAGCATTTTAAATGCCTCTCTTCACCCTTCCTTGGGAGGGTGGCAGGTGAGCTCTCCTCAAAAGGGTCAGGTGACTTTTCGTTACTTAAATCCACACCTCCAGCAACGAGGACTTGATCCCGCAAGTCCTGCAGGGCTGCTCCGAGCTGGCAAGGTTATGCCGAGTGTTTGCCAGGCGAGTCCTTCAGCCAGAAGTCTAATAGCTGTGGTGGTCTTGAGCTCAGGAATGCAGGTGAAGGGATGAACGCCTTGCATTGTGCCGGGCAGGTTCCCGTAAGCCTATACGTGAAGTGTGCTTGTGCAGCACAGTCGCTGCTTTTCTTGCCAACACAAACCTTCACTTCCTCTTCCACTCCCCTCCCTTAAACCACATCACGGGGAGAATAGGGTTGGGGGCAAAGCAAGGATGATAGGCATAAAGCTTCTGACACGCAACTGGTTTTGCTCAGAAGAAAATGCACAGTGTGCACTTGGTAGTGTTACTTCCATACAGCCTTTGGGGGCAGTGAAAGCTGCTATTCCTTTAAGAAGAGAAAGGGGGGAGTGTGTGGGATAAGAAAGGAGACAGCTATCAGGATACTAAATGTCTCGTGCAGTCATTTAAGCTAGCATGCCTGCCACTGTGGAATGCATATAAGGACACTTTAGTTTTGGTTTGTTAACAATTTGAGGGTCAGCCAGGTTGATTATGAGAAAACGAGCTAATAATTTTACTGTGGGAAGAGTGGGAGACAATGATGAATGGCAAAGTTTATCTGCTCATTATACTCCCCAGCAAACAACCCTTCCTAACAGCCTCATCTAGCTCACGAAAGCTTGCATGTAATGGATGTGTAATAAATCAGAAGCATGCCACAGCTCCCCAAACCAAAATAATCTTAAAAGTTTATGATAGGTATTGATGATTAAGCAAATGTTCTGAAAAGTTAGTTGCACCCAAAATTAGAATTAAAAATGAGATGGGCAGAAGCAGCTATTCTGGAGTACCTGCAGTTAACCTTTAAAAAAGCATGTGGAGGACTAAAGCAAATAAGGTGAGCACTAGAGACTGGCTATGTGTTCCCTTACTGCTGTGATTCACTTCTGCAGCGTGCCACATCCTTCAGAGAAATTATGGCATGAAGCTGTTTAGAGTCCATGTTTACAGTGAGCATGCCTCCCAGCCCATCCCATTTCCCGTCTTCTCCCTTTGGCACCACAACGTTCCTTTCACTGGCCAGCCCCAACAAACCCATGCTCCTCTCTTCAAGCGGAGGGGCCAGCCTTGCATGAGGGCAGTGGGCACACGAGTGGTACGGAGCATGTGTCAGCACCACCCGCAGGAACCCTGAGAAGTAACAGAAAGTACCTCAAGTGCTTACAAAATATGTTTCCTAAATTTTGTATGTTGTTATGGATTGGTTACTGTAATTCCCTGTGAATCTGTATCTGCAGTTGTGGCCTGTATAAGCAACGTAAATGGCAAAGACTGTTGCCCTGTTTCAGCTGGAATGTAAAATGAAGGCTAAGTGGTGTCTTGTGCAAGCCCTGGTATCATACAGTAACCCGCTGCTCGCTGTAGGGAGTGGAAGGGCTCTCCAGAGACAGTTAGCCTCAAAGGCTTCATAAATCCTACAGTTAGTATCTCAGTTCACATGAGCATGTCTCCTAGTACCAGGCTAGATTGGAGGAAGGATTTCAGTGCAAGTTGTCAGGATCAGGGAAACATCCAGAGTTGCTCTACACTGGAAGATACAGAGGGCCATGTGGGGCAAGTTCCTAAAGACTGATTTGAATCAAAGTTATTTCAGTTACTTGGAAATGAGTGCCATAGTTGCAAAGCACAAGCTTAAGCTTTTAATTAAGAAGGAAGGCTTTTCTCAACAGCCATATCTGGAGCAATTAGCTTGATTCTCCTGCCTTTTCTGTCTCCTTAAATCACTATTGTAATTCTAAGCAACAGACAAACAGATAACATAGAAGACAAAATGCTGCAATCATTTCAGCCAGAATTTCATTACAGTCCTCCTCTGACTCCTTTGTACACACAGGTATTCTGTATGTATGCATTTGCTGGTTTTTAAGCAAAAGCCTGTTATAGCCAGTGAAAATAGTGATACCTTCTAGTTCCACAGTCAGTGCAAACTATGCAGTAAGTTCCTAGCTGACCTGAGCAAGTTGGAAGCCTTGTGTAATAAATACCCAACAAAGGTCACTGCCTGCCAGTCCCTGAGGGACAAGCTAATGCTGGCAGGTGCCACAGGAACATCCCAACAAGGGGAGACGTGAAGACCAGGTCAGTTGGCAGTCCTTGATAACTTAATCTCCAAAACCTGCTGTCAGTGTTTGTACTCAGCAAAGTTTTTAGCTCCAGTCTTCAGCTGCTGTGCTGCCTTCCTCCAGCTTCAACTTCCTGCAGCTCTGTGGAGCACATTCCCCCATCCACTTCCTCTTCTTAACCTTCCCATGGAAATCCCTTTCGAAACCTCTCTCTCTCTTTTCCTTGCTGCTATCTGAAGCACACCAATCTTTCCTCCAACACAAATACAATCTCAGACAATAAACAGAGGGAGAGTTATTACTGCTGACCACATATTTTAATCTTTTATAGCAATTTCCTTTGTAATCCTGATGGAGCTTTTCAGTATTCAGTAGATGCAGGCTCTTCCCAATGAGTCTCTTGTGAAAGGGACTGCAAATCCTTGAGCTTTGTATTTCCCTCCTCACAATCTAAAGCAATAGTAATGCTTACTAGAAGCTAGTTATTTGCATGATGGCCTGTTTGAGTAAATCAGGATTTAAAACCTAACATCAAAGAAGCATTTCTTATATCATAGAGGTGTTATTCATTTGCAAGACTGTGCACATTGTTAGAAAGCAGTTCCTCAGCCATCAGCCCACAGTACCAGACAGGTTTTAGCATAATCTCAGGATATTTTCTTGAACTCACTGGCAGCAGTACCACTAGAGTTAAAGTGTTTTGGTTTTCTGTTTTAGCTTTAACATCTTTTTGCTGATTTCTGAGTATCTTGGTTTACAATAGCCTCCTCCAGGCAATGAAGTCCAGAGCAAAATTTAATCTTCAGAGAGTATAACAAAAGAAATCAGCCTTAGTTACCAAAAGATCATTAAGTAGTACCAGCTGGTTTTAAGACATTGAATTTTTTCAATGAAGCCAGAAAAACTGAAGCATAGACTAAGACTTTGTGCTGCCTGGTTATACGCAGTATATGAGGAAGTGGCACAGGAGGAAAAAGAGCAAACACATATTTAACATCAGAGTAGCCAGCATCCTGATCATACAAGTCATCTGTCATAAGCTTCTGACAGCTCTGAAGATATCCCTGCCTTCATGCCTCCAGGAACAAGGGCTGGGGCAGGAAGCTCAAGAGCTGCTGGGATCCCCATTGTTTTCCAGGTACTTTGGACCTAACCTGAGAAGTGGGAGGCTGTGCATCTGCCTTTTCAAATCACAGCTCGCCTCTCCATGAAACAGTGGCTGCGGGCCACACACCGTGTACAGCTTGGCATGGCAAAATGTAGAGCACACAGTACAGGATATAGGGTGTTTTTCTCTGACCAGAAGTTCATGGATGAACTATTCATAGTCACTGGAAAAGAAATAGCTGTACTTTTAAGTTTCAAATCAACTGTGTTGACTTCAGATTTAGCTAGTTTTCAATAAGTAGACTGAAAAGAGGAGCAGCCATAACATCTGTCATTAACTTTTGTACTATTTGTGGCCCTGTCATTTATTTAGTTTTAGGTACAACTACTTACTTAAGTAAGTGCAAAGTGATTTGTTACTTTATTTACACTTACGTGTACTATACATTGAAAAGAGGAGCATCGATTGTGATGGACAGGAAAACTGGCATTGACTAGACCAGAGGCCAGATTGTACACAGAAACACTACAGACTCTAGTAAATTATAGGTGCTACTTTCAATAACAGGAAAAGTTGTCAGTGGTGGTATTTTTCATATTGGTCATGCCCCAGTAGCTCCCACAGTGCTCTTCTTTTGTAAAACGGAGTCTTTCATTGCTTGACAATGTTTATTTGCATTCTTTGTATTTTTTGCTCGAAGGGAAACTCTTCTATGAGACTTACTTTTTTTTTTAACCCCACTTTAATTTGAAGTCTAGTTTCTGTATTTCTCATCTTCTCAAAGGGGAAAAATAGATTTATAATATCTGAATAAAGAAAAGAATATGGATAATATTAAGTATATGACACCTCCAAAGAGCAAAGATCATCAGCTTTCTCTTTCAGTATTATAGTTAGAAAGTGCATTTGACAACATTATGCTGTCAAATAGAACATCTGCTGGGAAGATTTACACAGTTCTTTCATTTGTTACCTTCTAGTCACGATACAAAGCTTAGTTAAATCAAGTCACCACAGGTGACAAACAAGAAACTGTGTTTCTTCACTTAAAAACTTGGGTGACTTTGAAAGGCACAAAGTAGTTGCATTAGTTTCCTGCCCTGTACAATGTTGCTTTTGAGTGTGTATCCCAAAATCCCACTCATCTGTGTTGCTGCATTTCTGCTCATGACATTTGAGCATCTGAGCATTTGAGTCAAAGCCCAGGGAAGTCAAAATGACATTGCAAGGTCTCAGATAAGAGGTGTATTCCTAAAAGGCACCCCATACTAAGAAAGGTGTGTACTTTTGTGTCCTGTATTACTTTAGCCCATGGTCAATGTCTGTCTTACAACCAGAATTGCAAAATGCTTTACAGCAGGAAACTGAATCAGTAACGGATGGTCAGAAATCTCTTTCTTCCCTCAGTTCCACAGTCCTCACAGTTGGTTGTTTTATTGTTTTCATTTCAACATTACTTGTATTTGAGAGCTGCTGAAGAAGGAGGAAAAACTAGGCAAATCTCATGCTGATATTTTTTGCCCTACAGAAAAAGTTCTATATTCATTTTTATTTTATTCTTTCCAAGTTTAGAAAAAAACCTAAGACTTTTCTTGGCTATCTTTAGGGGTGAAGGAAAAGGACTATTTCTTAGCTTTAAATGGTATTTTAACATTCCAGAAAAACAAACCTCTCTCATAATGAAAAGCAGTATCTTCACCTTGTAGCAGATGATACAAGTGGTGTAGCAAGATTATTGTTCTTGCAAGGGTTTTGTAGTTCAGATGTAAATATGATTCTCTCTAGATTAGGAGAAAAAGGAGTTACAGAAACACACAATCCTTGTCACAGTTGACCTTTTCTCTCCTTGAGCTTATGGGTGTTTTCTCGAGAAGAAGAAATTCTTGTTCTTGCTGTGCATGGAAGAGATAAGGACAGTATCACAGGGGGAGGCATTTGTGTTGTCCTAAAAGGTAAGTTACTATGTAAGAAGGGAGGGAAAGAACAGACAGAAACTGCATGGGGGAGATGTTTTGCCCAGAGGAAGAAGAAAATACATAGTATCACAGCTGCCATCAATTACACTGAGAAGACAGTAAGAAAAAGACATGGAGAGACTAGTGGGGGATCCAAAGTTTGCAGAAGGAAAATGCACCCACCAAGGGTGAAATGGCAGAGATCAGAATTCAGATTTGAAACTCTTGTTTTTTAGAGAAATAGAGGAGTTTATGAGGATTTTTTAATCATCATCTGATGAAATGTTTGTTCAACAGAGAAGAAACGAGAAATGCAAATACAGGAAATCTTCCTGTGCCTGGGTTAAGAAAACCCTCAGAGTCACTAATGCATTGAACAGATCCTGTTTTGGGCAGGTAATGACTTGAAACTCCCTGCTGAAAACAAAGGTGGTTCACAATGATGCATGACAGATGCCGAAGCAATGTGACTGTGAGATGGCACAGTTATCCAGGTTTCAGGGACGATGGGAGTTTATCTAAGGATAAAGGAGGGAGGGATTCCCCATGCAAGGTCAGTGCAGGGGAGAAATCCAGGGGGAGACCAGCTGTCTGCACTTACTAACCTCTAATCCAGGAGGATGGCTTTGTTGTGCTGCTCTGATACAGAACGGGTTAGGCTAAATGCCGATGAGGTACCAGCCATCTAGGAAGTAATTTTCTGTTTCACTGACTTTAGTTCTTGTTGTTTTGTTTCCCCCTCTTTTTCTATGTCAAATAAGCACTCAAGGAGATCCTGAACAGAGGTCACCCTGCTCCT
>JANHGB010054054.1:0-30618 GCA_026283785.1 Coracopsis vasa
GCTTGGATGAATGATGGAGCAGAGGTGACTTGTAGGAGGGACCCAGTGATGGAGGTGATTTTGGTAAAGATCTTAATAAGTGATATTCTAGCACTTGCTTTTTCTTGGGGTTTTTTGTGTCTGGCTCATACAATACTAGCTTGAAGGCCAGAGGCTGCCTTGTGGTGAGCAAAGCCCTTTGGAAGCCAGTGCAGAAATGATGTGCTGTAACTGTTATCTGAAATAATCCCATTTTACATCTCTTTGGTGGCTTCCTGTAAATGCATCAATATTCTGAGCCAGCCTCAAAAGGAGGTATTTTTGGCCTCTAGGTCTTTTTATTTAAATAGAGAAAAGAGTGAGATGACCCACATTGAAAATGCATTGCAAGGAAAGAAGGTTTTCATTTTAGACTCGAGCTGGTGGAGGTAAGGGTGTGTGTTGTCAGGGTGGTCCTAGTGTCTCACATCAGCCTGTCCCCATCCTCAGATCGAGCTGGCCATTCTTCGCTTCCCATACGAGTCCTGGGGGACTCCCTTCCAACAGCTCAAGCAAGTGGTGGAGGAGCCCTCACCCCAGCTCCCTGCTGATCGCTTCTCCAAGGAGTTTGTGGACTTCACAGCGCAGTGGTGAGTCTCTGGCAGGGACTGGTGGCATCTCCCAGCCTGGCTCAGGAGGAGCCTTGGTCCGTGAGGGGTTGGAGCGAAGCATGGGATTGGGTTTGTCCTTTCAGAGCATCACCTTATCCTACTGGGGCTGATGCTTGGCCATGGCAGGAAGCGCTGCTCAAACTGGTTTTGCTCTCGGCCTGACTCACCCAGGCTGGTTGGAAGGTGCAGAGGTTTCTCTTCCCCTTTTGCTGCTGCTGAAGTGGTGGTGGTTTCTGGCAAAGCAGCAATGAAATGAGATGGGGTCATGGGTGCCTCTGGGTGAAGCTGGTTGGTGGTGTTATGGGTGGCTGCTCCCCTCGGGGTGTTCCACTGCTCCCTGGGAGCTGCCAGCCAGAGGTGAGCCCACCAAGGCAATGCTCACCCTATGGGTGGTAGGAACCCATCTCCTCTCCGCCCCATTTGTGGCAGAGCACTATGAGTTGTCCTTCCCCAGTTACCTGCTTGGCTGCTTTGCTGGTGGTACAAACCTGCTTGGCCAAGGAGGGAGAGGAATGGGTGCTGCCCATGAGAAGAATGTCATGCTGGTTGGGAAGGGGAGATGTCCTGTGATAGAGCACATCCAGCCAAAAGAGAGCTCCTACAACCTTTCTCTCCCGTTCTTTTTCTTTCAGCTTAAGGAAGAACCCTGCTGAGCGAATGAACTATTTAGAACTCATGGTAAGTGTGGAGCCATTTCTCCTGGTCTTTATCCCCACACATGTCCAAAATGAAAGGAATGGTCCAGCAGGTGCTGGGGAAATGGGACCACAGGAGGTGTGGGTCATTTGTCAGGCATGGAGCGGGATGGGTGTGTTGATTGCATGGGTAAGGTTAGGGTTTCTAGGTGTTTTCTTCCTCTGATCTATCTGCTCTTGGTGAGTTAAGGCCTCAAGTGCTGGTAGTACAGCTGCAAAGGGAGGGTGTCCTGCTGGGGTTGAACCTAGAAATGCTTGAGTTCATCTTTAAGCTGAAGGATGGTGTCTATGGGAGCTTGGGGGGAGGAAGTTGGTGCCTACTTCTCCCAGCACCTCCCATCTGTGTGACATCCCCCAGGGACCCTCCTTGGGCATCAGCTGATGTTGTCTTTGGTCTTGTTGGCAGGAACACCCGTTCTTTACCTTGCACGACACCAAAGAGACTGACATGGCCTCCTTCATGACAGAGATTCTCGGGGAAGACTCCTAACTCCAACCTCACAGCTTCGTGCAGTCCCCTCCATCCTGGCTTCCCTGTAGGAGAGCAAATGAGGACTCCAGTTAATGGTGGTTTGCACACATCGCACTTCCCCAGCCCGTGGGCATCTCTGGCCCCATCTGGCCTTGCAGTCTCTTTTCTCTTTGCCCTGTAAATGAAATCCCCCAGGATGAGCCTTTTGAAGCCAACACCTTTCCAACTAAGCCACGGAGACGGAAGGCTCAGGAATTCCCTGCTGACACCAGCGTATCCCTCCTGGGCATCTCCCCTTCCAGCACAGGGGGTTTATGTTTCTTTATGTTTCTCTGCCTGGGGAAGGCAGAGAGAGAAAATGCTGCTGTGCCTGCCCCACTCTTCTCCCCTGCCTGCCCAAAGCCCCTTCCCTGCAGTCTGGTCTTGCTCACCTTCCCTTTGTGCCCGGTTCTCTGCCCCCAGGAGCCTGCACAGCTTAAAGGGGGCTGTGGGGCTCCTTGGCCATGCCTTTCACACCAGAGGCTGTTGTAATGCCTGGCTTGACACCGTTACAACCCTTCAAGGTAGCACCAGACTGGGCATCCCTCTCCATCAATCAATACCCTGCTCCCTTGGGGACAAAACCATAATGCATCCTTCCTTGAGCCCACCTCGCCGCAAGCTCTCCCCACAGGACTTCACCCAGCACTCCCTTCCCTGCGCAGGCACAAGGAGATGGGAGACAAGCAGGTCCCTGGGTGCTGCCTCTCTCCCCTCCAGCCCTAGGCTGAGAGGATGCATCCCCACTGTGGGCATCCAACACCTTCTGCCCTCCCTGCCTCATGGAGAAGACCTTGCTCCATCTCCTTTCCAACCTGGAGCTCACATAAGACCTCGCACTGTGACACCAGCTTGGTTTGGAGGCTCTACTTGCACCCCTCATGTCCCAAACTGCCTTTGAACCCTCCAGATACCCACCAAGGTGTCAGCCAAGCCCGAAAGCCCAGTGACTCACATGGGGGCTGCCGCCGGTTGTACATTTGATGTCTATATATAATGGACTTTGTAACATGCTTCCTAGTTTTAATCTAACTTGCTATAAATTAAAGCCCTTCTGCGTGGGAGAAGGGAGGAGCAGTTCCTTCTCCACTAACAAATCCACTGTGAAAACCTGATGTGTTTCCCCACGTTCCCAGCCTGAGCACGCTCTGCCAGGAGCTACGGGAGCAAAAGGGATTTCTGGCTTCTACTGTACACGGATCATGGGACAAATGCAGCGGCTGTGGATTTTGTTGGGGTCTGTTTTGAATGGATTTGAGTTTCCAGAGGGATTTTTTTTGCCTCTTTTCTAATATATATTTGTGTGTGTGCAATATATATAATATTATATATTTTTAAATCGATGATGAATGTGTGACTGTCTCTGGGGCCAGCAGATTTGGTGAAAGGGCTAGCGTTTCTCTGGCTACCTTTGGGGTGGTGGGGAAAGGGGCATTAAAAATCACCCTGGCCTAAGATTTGTTTTCCTCCTTTTTATAGCAAAGAAATGCATCTATTTTTTAACTGAATTGAACTTCGTTTGCCCTGAAATTCCTACCCTGGAGGTCTGGATTTCAGGGTGCATTCCCAGCTTTCAGGGTCCCCCCCCAAGGGATGAATGATGTCCCCTTAACTTCATTGCTCCTCACTCCAAACAGGGCTTGAAGCAGCACTGGGGATGCTCTGCCTGGGATCAGGGGTGCTTGGAACCATCTCTTCCTGCAAGCTGCTCCCCAAGGGATGCTGCTTCAGGGCCCATGGTTTTCAGATCTTCATGTCCCAGTGCTGGTGCTTGTCCTCTCCATCACTATGATCCTTTTCCCTGTGTCAATATAAACCCTGAGAGAACCAGCTTGGGCTGAGCTGGACAAACGCAGTTCAGCTTTGGTGCAACCCTGACCTCCAACACCACGTCTATGTGAAGTAAGGTGATTGATGTTCTCCATGTCCCCCTCCTCAGTCTTGCTCTGCAAACCACCCCTTGCTCTCTGGGAGCATCCTTACCCGCTCGGTTTGACAGCGTTGATGGACAATTGTATTCTTATCCCATAGTTGGTTACTTTGGATTGCTTTTTGTTTTGATGTTTAGCATTTCCTCTTCTTTCTCTCCTTGTTTCATCCCCTTTCCTTTAGATGCCTCTTTTTGGTGCTGTGGGGAATGGTTGATTTGGTTTTGCATGGTGTTTTTCCCCTTGGAGAATATCCCCATTCCTGTATTATGGGGAAAGGGAGCATCTGCCCTTTCCATGCCTCTGGGGTGGGCTTTGAGCCCCTGTGGCTGAAGCAAGGCTTTGCTGAAGAGGCAATCCCTGCGTTGCTTCACTTTAGATGGGGCTTTTCTATCTCTTTATTTTCATGTCCCAGATCAACAGCCCTAACTTCCCCCCAGCTTATCTTTAAGGTGGACAATGATTTCAGCTCCCATCAGCAGCCCCTCTACCCTTGTATTTCTAAGAACAATCTGTACCCCTGGCACCCACCCACTGTTCCCAATAAAATTCACCCTCAAACACGCTTCTTGGCTCCTCTTGTTGCTGTTTGAGCATCAAGGGATGCTCTGAGCATCCCACAGTGCGGGGGTGCCCTGCTTGCTCCTTGTACCATGGGATAACACTGGTCCTCAATTGGGGGAACCCAGAGCATCGCTGCCGGGACCGGGGGTAGCGGGACCCCCCCCCCCAGTCCGGGGGCCGCAGGGGCCGTACGCGGCCGCGAGGGGGAAGCAGCGCCCCAAGCGCTCCGTGCCAGCCGGGATCAGGCCGGGGATACCGGTCCCTCAAGCACCGGGACTCGGTGTCTGTGCCCGCAGATGGGACCGAGGAGACCCCCGCCTCCTCCCGTGCCCACCCGTGTGTGGTGCGGGGATGCGCTGGCAGCGGGCCTGGGGGGGGGGGGTGTCTGTGTTTCAATTAGCGGCTTAACAGCTACACGGAGCCCCATTAAAGATGCATCAGTGCCCCCGGGGGAAGAACTCCGGGAGAAGCACAAAATCCATCACTTCGAGCTCCCTTATTAGGAGGAATGGTGGGGTTTTCATTCCCGTTTCTCTCAAACACGGGCAAAAAGAGGGTTTTTGTTCCCAGTTACTTCCCATCGCGAGGTGTCCATAGGTTTGGGTGAGGAGGACACGGCTCTCACTGCAGAGAAGGGAAAACAGCGCATCCAGTGTGTGAAAGGACAGCAGGGCTGCGTTTAAAACACCTTTCCCTACCCTTTAACCAGCGGCATGCAATGGGACCAGCCCCTCTTTTAGAGGGCAGACCCCTAAATGCACTCCCCCAGTACACTGTGGGTGCATGTACTGGTCATACCGGCCCTTTGCTGTGTCCCTGCAGGAGCTGGCGAGCCGGAGCTCCCGCCGTTCCTGAAGAGCTCTTTGTGGAGGAGGGCTGGTTAATAGCGCTAGCAGGGGGTGTGATGATGCAAGCGGCTTTCTGGGGCTGCGGGTTGTTTGGTTCGCTTCCATTTCTCTCCTTCCTCTGAAGGGGGCTGTATCTGGGGCGGGTTTGGGGTTTATTTGTCTGGTTCAGGTGGCCTTGGACACTTGGGAGATCGATAGCATCAATTAGGGAGTTCAGGCAGGGCATTGGCTCGTAGGAGATGTGTTCAATCCTTCCCCTAATAGCTGTCTGGACCAGAAACTTCCACCGGTCTCGCTCTTGTAGCACCTAAGTGCTAATGAGCTGAAGCTGCAGAATACCAATGAGACCTCGGGAATAGGGAATCAGCCTCTCCAGGCGCAGGCAGAGGCGTTACAAACCATTTCAGATGGTACCTGCAGGAACCAGTGCAGCCCCATCAGAAAGGGATGGGGTTAAGTGAGATGCGCTTGGGTGGAGAAGGTCTTTGCTGCCTATGGTGAGCTGCATGTCCACAGGTGGGATGTCTTCTGTCCACACGGAAAGGTAAGTGGCTTGGTTTGGGGTGAGGAGAGCTCCAGCTCTGGTTTACCTGTGGGTATCCAGGTGCTCTGGTGTCCTCCCTTTTAATTGCTCATCCCTGGATATGAGTTTTCACCACTGACATGAATAAAGCATCTTTCCTGTCTCTCCCAGCAGCCTGGTTTGTGAATCCATCCCCAGTGTGTGCGTGTTTACGGAGCAAGGATGGGACCGGTCCACGTGTAGCTGCTTTGCTGCTGCATTCCCCTAGGATTTGCACCCACAACTCCCCATTGATGTGGTGCTGGCAAACTGGGGTGATTTACTGCTACCTTCAACAGGAGCCCCAAAGCAGGGGGGAAACCTCCTGGCTTTACCCAGTGCACGCAGCCCTCCTGGCTTCCCCCTCAGCTTGAAATTCCCATTGATTTCTCAGAGGTGGGAATGCTGCTGGGGAACCACGGGGGTGGGAGAAGGAAGCTTTAGCAATGCAAAGCCTCAAAATACCCAAGCTTGAAGCAAAGGCTCTTGAGGGGCTGAGGAGGTCACCTCTGATAGAGAGAGCCCTGATCCCGGAGGCTTCCCATCGGCATGAGCGGTGCTTCGGCCCCTCACACGCTGCGTTAACCTTTCCTGGAATACCAAGTGGTGCTGGAACAAGCTGTTTGCTTCCCGGCTCCGGAGAGTGCTGCAGGCACGTGGGCACAGGGATGCGGAGCAGCCTGGCGAGCCACGGTGGCTTTTGCACTTGATTTACATCTCAGAGCAGCTTGGAGTGAAGGAGATGGGAGCCTTGATGAACCTAAGCAGTTACCTTGATATCGGTTGTGTTTTCCTTGGTGTCATTCCCTGTTTAGGGCTGCTGATGTCTCTTCTAGAGGGATAGGCTCCTTTTCTTCTAATGGAAACTGAAATACGATGAATAAACCCCGAGGTTCCAGGCAAAAAAGTCCAGTTTGGGTCTGAAGCTGCCCCAGATTCCATGGAGTGTGCATTGTGTGCGTGGCTTCTCCAAACATCCCTGCTCCAGCTTAGCAAGGCAATCCATTACTTCCTAGGTCACCTCGACCCGCTGCAGAGGCCCTGCAGAATATCACTGCCTGCAACAGGTCCTGCTCAGTGTTGGCAATGAGAAGCTGTTGAACGAGACTGAGAGATCCCCATTATATGACTGTGCAATGGCAATCAGGCCTGGTGAGCCCATACTGGTGGCAGGAAGGGTTTAGCTCATGTGTAGCTGCTCCCAGCCCTGGGAATGGGATCCGCAAGGATGCTTTTTGCCTCCTCCCCCTTGCAGGGCTCATGATTGCTGTGTAAATACACAGCAGCTGCCATGCGAACCCAGCACTGCCTCACCTGAATCGATACTGGCTGGTGCTGCACAGGGACATGGACTCAGCAAAGCTGGGCTGGAACAATGGGCAGCGTTGTTGGATGCCATTTGGGAAGCCAGGGATACGCCAGGAGGTGCTGGTGGCTCCCTGGGCTTTGCCACCGCCATGGGGACATGGTGATGCTCTCTATTCCCCTTGCACTGCCTTCGTGAGCTGAGCCCCATCGGCTGCAGGATGTGTCCTTCCTCGTCATCCCACCTCACCCTCCGCTTCTTTAATTACAGCTTTTGGAAGGATCTTGCCCTTTATTCCCTTAAATCTTCTCCTTAATTAAAATCCTTGATCTGGGCCAGTGTGAAGCAGCTGTTGCCTCTTTGCTGTGTGCTTGGGTGTGTTGCAAGCCGTGCATCTGATTGCTGGCCATGCAGGGACATTAGGGACAGCATGGGGATGGATGGGACTCATGGAGAGGTGAAGGGCATTGGCATTGTCCCTATCCCACCTGGCTTCCTCCAGGCATCCCAAGGTGATGCTGAGTAGAGCTGGCTACCGTAACCACCCTTGCCTTGTCCATGGGAGGGCTGAACTCATCTGAGGTGTAGGTGGGAATTGAGCACCAGGTCCCTCCTCATCCTTCACATCATAGAATCCCTTCCTATGGGGATGCAAATGGCGTTAGTGCCAGCACCCAAAGGAGAGGGCACTGGACCCCAAACCCAGTCATTTTGGGTTTCCCCATCTCTTGGTCTGGAGAAGGGCTGAAAGATGAAGAGTTGGATGATGGGGGAAGCTGGGATTGGGATTGTCTGACCAGGGTCACCTATTTCTCATCCCTCCTTTCATTCATGCACTGGCTTGCTCAGAGGAAGCACATTGGGAGCTGGCTGCTGCACTGCAGCATCTGCATCCAGCTGCGGTACCTCACAGGGCTCATGGGACACCCCTGTCCCCAGCCTCCCTATAGCTTGGGGCCATTCCTCGGCATGGGCTCTGTAGCTTTGTTATGTTTTATTCCAGAAGTAGCCTGAAGAGGTGACTTTATCCCTCCCTGCCCGCCTGGGGCGGGTGTTTCCGCAGTGATCCATCATCAAAGCACCAGGGAAGTGTCAGGAGCAATTAGAGATCTGGTGGTGTTAACTTCATCGGAGACGATGTGGCTGTAATGAAACTCATAGGAGAGGGGAAGAAAAAGGAGTGCTGACACCAGATGTATCCTTTCACCTCCAATTTACTGGCACATGCATTTCCCATTCATGGAAGCAGCTCATCGGCAGGTTCATTTGGTGTGGAGCAAGCACAGGCCTCAATGGATCAATCCCTGCAGAATGCTTAGGAGAAAGGGACCAGGCTGAGCACTGGCAGGTCCCGGAGCCAGCCCTGGATTTGTGCCCACAATGGGCTAAAAGGCCAATCATCTCCTTTTCCCCCTGAATCCATGTTTTTCAGCCTTGATTCTGTTCCAGGTTTGGGCCAGGAGAGGTTTCCACTGACCTTTGTGGCTCATGTCTCCAATGTACTTCATATGGGCTGGCCTGGGTTGACTTTTGGTGGTCTTCCAGCCCTGCTTTGCTGGGGGAGGCAATGCTTGGTGCAGGCTGGGATGGCTTCACCATCACCCTGTTTTGGAGCAACACATCCAGCCACAGGCAGTGGAGGCTGGGTTTATATTATGACCATATTGAGATGGCTTCTTCCCTTTGTCAGATGCGCTCTGGCTGCTTGGTCACCACCATCATCCCTTGAACCTCAATGCCAAAGCCATGTGCCTCTGATGGTGATCTGAGGTTGGCCTGATATTGATGATCTGAGATTGGGGTGTCTGCTCTCCCATGGTGGTGGAGGAGGACACCCTCTATAAGTCAATCAGAGTTTCATCTCCTTGTGCTGATGAAACTGAATGCAATGTATTTGAGGTCCTTTTCCTTCTCATTAGGAATGGAAGTCGGGAGTCTTCTCTCTTCTGGGTACTATACAACCAGCATGAATTATTTAGAGCAGAGCATCTCTCCGATAAATAATCTTTAACGTGGGGAGATTAAATCTGATTTCTTTTAATATAATAACAAAAGCAATTTCTCTCTCCTGTTTCACCCAGGAAAGAGGTCCCAGCCATCCACATTCTGTATCGATCAGCAAAGAGGTCCTTGTATAGATCGAGTTCAGCCAACCTTGGTTAATTTTGGATTCATTGATTCAATGCAAAGATGGAGATGAAAAGCAAGTGGGCTGTTTCCAGTGCTGGTGATGCTATTTTTGCATCAATCTAGTGCATGCTAAAATAAATATGCAAAGCATTTTGGAAGTCTGTGGAGGGGTGGGGACCAGATGTACTAAAATATTTAACAAACTTTCCCCTTGCTCCCTCTAAATGCAGCTTTTATTTAGTAAACACAAAGGGAATCTCATCCCAGCCAACGTTTGCTCTATGGGGCCATCCCGCACCCATGGCGGGTAGCTGGGACCTTGCAGGAGCAGTCTGTGCGGTGACATTGGTGCCACATTTAAATGCAAAGCTCATTAAGTGTGTCTGGGATTCTTTGTTTGTTTCTGTCTTTTGGTTGCTTTCACGTTCATTGCAAGAGATGAAATACCCATCTCCAATTCCCTTTCATCTCCAAGCATGTTTTTCCCACCCCCCATTCCCGCTCCGTTGCTCAGATGACAAAGTTTCTCCTTCGGAATGTTATTTGATTTCAAAAGAGGAGAACGAATTCAAAGCATCTCCAGCAGGCTGGGCTCACTTTACTCCATCTGGGATGCTCCAGAAGGCTGATGTGTGAACTGGCCTCAAGGGATGGAGTTCATCCTGGGGCCAGAGCCGTGTCCTGGGTTTTCCTTCACCTAGAGCTGACTGTCCGTCCTGCAGATCTCAGCCCAGTTCCTTAGGGAATGGCATCCTGCCCTGGATGTATGTGCCTGTATCCTTGAAACCCTCATCTTTTAATCCAATCAGATTTAATTGAAGTGTGGTTTTGATCACATCTGGCAGTGGCAGAGATCTTGCTGATAACCAGATTCCCACGGGTGACAAGGAGATGGGGCTGGTGGAGGAGGAGGAAGGTGAGAGGGGGGCTTTTGTGCTCATGCTGAAGCCACTTGGTCCTTATGAGACAACAGAGAAGCTACACGGCAGCCAGACTCCATCCACCCTGGGGTCAGATCATGTTTTGGGGCAAGGTGAATTTACTCTATGTCCCAGTAGGGACAGGTTGTGGTGTTTCTGGTTAAATATGAACCCAATTTGCTTGGCAAAGCCCTGAGGTGGCTCCATCTCACTGCAGCACCTCCAGCATCCCCCGTGCTGCTGCTCCAGCAGACGTGGTACCCAGCCTGGTCTCATCCTGACCTGTCTTGGGTCTGTGCATGGATGTGAGCTCAGGTCTCCATGTCCCATCTGCTATTGCTTGCACTTGTGCAGCAGAGATGGCAGTGATTAATGATGGGAATTCATGTGTGACTTACATGAATTCAACTGGAAGCACAGCCCCTGGGACTGGGGGAATATTCCTGCTGGAGACGTGCTGCCCTCTGCTTCAGATGCCTTATTGTCAGCAAGTGTTTAATTGGGCATTTATGATGTGTGTAATTGTGGAAGTAATGAAGCAGGCAGGGAGGAGCGGGTCGGCAGCCTGGCCTCCATCCCTGGTCCTCAGCAATGGCTTGGCCACAGCAGTGAAGGCATCGCAGATCCTGAGTGTTGCTGCATCCCTTGCCTAAGACATGGAGCATTTTGCCCCCAGGTTGGGCTTGGAATGATAATCCTCCCCCCTGACCTCAGCATCTTCAATAAGCCAAAGGAGGGATACTGCTTACCCTAGGGCATATGGAGGTGAGAAGATGAGGCTCCACAATGCAGCCCCTGATGTGGTGTTGCCATTCCCATAAGCCTTGTGCTGAGCGTGCAAGGCCTCAGGACTGAGCTTGGTGGACTTGCTCTGTCTGAACTTTCCTTGCCCTTCCACAGCTTTGTTTTCCTTGGTTCGGATGTTACAGCTGATTCTCCAGTTGAGCAAGAAGCTATGGTTAATTTATGGTGCTTCTGTTTGCATGCTGCAGCCTTGGCTTTCTCCAGATAACACCAGCAAGCAGTTACTCTTTGTGGAAGGAGGGGTTTTTCACTCTAATATCATGATGTGAGATAGGCCTGGTGTGAAAGCAGAGATGTGAGAAGTGGAGATGTGGGATGTGGTGTAGAGGAGCACAGACACGGGATGGTGAGACCTGGGGATGGAGACCCCATGGCTATAAACAACTCAGCAGTAGTTGGTAAATGACATGCAGAACTGATTTTAGGGGTAATAAGGAGAATAAAGACATGGTATCTAACATATATATGTGGCACAGCATATGGTAAATTCAGATTAGATGTGAAGCTGCAGAGCAGGGCAGGAAACACAAGGTGTAAAAATGAGTATCTAAAAATGACCCCAAGTGGATCCTAAAGTAAGGAAGAAGAAACCATCAAGATGAGCATCCTATTCCTCCCACTGAGGGCTCCAGATGCTGACCATTCATGTAACAGGGGATGTAAGTGCTGGGAGGGAAGCAGGGATATGTCCCCTCCAGGCTCCTGCTGCAACCCCTGCCCTGGCCAGTGGTTGGAGATGGGAGGGAAAGGCTGCTCATCCCAGTGCTGTGGTGGGAGATGCACTCCTGCAGGCTGACAGTGAGGATGCTCTGGAGCAGGGTTTCCTGTATTTAGGAGCCTGTGGAGCAGAAGTGGTAGCAGAAAGTGTTGAAAGCTGAAGATGCAGAGGGTGGGCAGGATTCCAGAGAGTATCAGTGGTCTCTGCAGCAGATTCCCTCCCATCTGGTGATATCCAATCCACGGGAATTCGGGTGATCTTTCTTGCCTCTGATGAAACCAACAACGAGAGCTCTCGTTTCCACTGACTCATCCTTATCAACAATTCATATGAGGGGCTCAGGAGAAGCACTCGATGCACAAGTCCCAATAAAGGGTTTTAACTGAAGCCCCCAGGTTCTGAGCATTCAGGTTATCCCAGAGGACACCTACGTAGGTTATTCTTGGGAGCAGTTTGCTAATCATCCTGCTGGAAGGAAAGGTGAAGGCACAGCAGCTTTGCATGATTCCCAGGGAAGGCTGGAGACCCGGCTCTCGGAAACAAGGAATACTCTTCTATTCCAGCCTCCCAGGAATGCTGGAATGGTGAAACCAAAGGGAATGGGAGAAGGAAACTGCATTTCTGCAGAGCTTTGGGTCCCTGGGGCACTTCTTCCCTTCCTGTATGGAAGGATGGACCTGTGGTGTTCAGGATTAGGTCTGTCCATCCAAAAGGCTGGGTAAAAAAGGGAAGCTGGGCAAATCCAGGCAGGAAAAGCCTCGAATTCAGCTGCTTTCTTTGGTGTTTTTTGCTCTCACTTTGTACTTAAGGCCCTGAGCCAGAGCCTCAAGATTGCAGGTTTCAGCCTCACAGTTGTTTGCCTTTACATTGCTGATTGGTTTTCCCCACCTTTCTACCTTGTTTTCATCACATAATCCTTGAGAACTGCCAAAATAAGCAAATCCTAGGAAAGAAACCCAGCACAACCTGGCCTCTGTTTCCCTGTGGCTGCAAGTCAGGGGATTTCCAGGGATTTTCAGTGGATTTCTACTACAGCAAAGGAAATCAGACTTGATCTCTGTTTTCCAAACCCTGTTTTCTGGCTCTCATTGAAGGTAGCATCTCCTCCCCGTGGGCATGCAACTGTGGTTTAATGCACCTAATCTTGGATGCACTTGTTGGTGTTAATTACACCACCACTCGTCAACAGCAACTCTGCTGCTTGTGCTTGGGGTTTAGCATCCTTTCTTATTTCCCAATTGAGTTTTTACACCCAATTGCTCTGTGGCCACTCATCTCCTGTAATGTGACTGCTGAACTCAGGTGGGATGCATAGGATGCATAGGACGCATAGGACCATACACTGATGCCATCCAGCCTGGCTGCTCAGCCAGAACTCAGCCTAACAGGCAGCACATGGGGTGTGAATGTGTCCATCAGCCTTGGGGAAGGATCATGATGTATCCAGGATGTCTTGAAACCAAAAGATGATCCAATGCACCCTTTTATCCCTACATCTGCAGAGCTATATCTTTCCTTGGCCATGAAGGTGACAATGGCATCCATTGCTATTGTAAACAAGGCAGTGATGGGGCTCTTCAGACCAGGTTTGGCCAAGTAGAGTTGAGCAGTGGCTTCCCCAGGGCTCAGACTGTTGGGACATAGGTGGAAATGGCTGAACAATGCTCCAGCATGGCTTAGAGATGGAAGAGACCCATGATAGTAAACTGCCATAGGAGGATGGAGGGATGTATTTGTGGAGTGTAAACGAGAAGAGACTCCTGCAAAGGACCTCGCAGACGAAGTGTGTTAGCTCGGTGCAGAAGGTAGCAACAAGCCAAGAGACCTGACTATCATGGCCAGAAGGATGAGAAAACATTGCCAAGCCACGAAGCTGTCAACCAGACCTATGCTGATCCCGGAGGAGACAGGAGAAGTCTGGAAAGAAAACATCAAGGTCAAGAAACTGAAGTGTAAGGTGACAGCCAGAAATAGAAGGGACCAAGTGATATTTGTAGCAGAGATATCATGAGGAAGGCATGAAGGAATTCAGCCCTGAGATACCCAACTCCTCGTGCCTTTGCACTTAACCTGGTATAAACTATCGTGATGGCTCTTCTCAGCTAAGTGCAAGAGAGGGCAAAGCAGGACAAGGCAGCCGGGCACTCGCACCCGTCCACTGGTTTGGTTCAGATCACTAATGGGCTAATTGGTTGCTATGGAAATGTGATGTGGGAGAACTTTGGGGAGGAAAAATTATAGGTAATTTTTATTTGTTTGGGCCCTGTTCCTATAGCAACGGGAGAACTTGTCACTGACTACCAGTTGGTTTCCATGGAGTTGGCTGCTAGTTCTGGGTTATTAATGCCTCCAAGCATGAAACAGAGCAACTTATCTAGTAGGACTTGTGGGTCGGCCTCCATCACGTGCATGGGAGCTTTGCATTTAGCCTAACTCCCAGCCTTGCTTTTGCAGCGGGGCGAGCATGCTCATGGAAGTTGGGTAGGAGTGCTCGTCATCCACAGACACAGTGCTAGAAGGATCCATGAGATTCCCCCTCCCTTGAATCCAAGACGTGCTGGGATGAATAATCCATCACTTCATCGCTTGCTGCGCTCGCGGCGTTGCCTGATTTCTAATTGGGTTTTCTCTGGGTTCAGCTTCCAGATGCTTGGCGTTGATCTGCCTTTCTCTGCTAAATTAAAAGGTCTCCTAGCACCTGGCAGGTCTGCTGTAAAGGGACTCACTGTAATTAAGTCACTTCTCATCTCACCACAACTGGTTCTCCTGAATGAAGCCATTTGTTTTCCCTCAGCCTCTTGCCCCGAGGCATCACCCGTTCCTGGGCACCTCTGAACAAGAGGGATGCAGCCTCTGCTTCGCAGTGATGCTGGAGATCTGTTGAGGAACCTTTCCAACCTCCAGAAACTGAGCCTTGGAACGACACCAAACACTCCTGAACAGAGACTGGATTTGGGGGAGAGATTGGTTTTATGCGAGGTTATAATTCCCCTCCCATCAGCAAGCTCCTCAGCTTTCCACAGGTGATAATCACCCATTAGGGGCTAAATGTCTCTTTCCACTCCCCACTTCCCAACCTATACTCACTTCAAAGGCATTAACCACTTCTCTTGGAAGCATCCCGACCAATTCCCACAGCCAGGCTTGCTCGGAGCCTGTCTGCACGGCCTTTGTTGGCTTTGACCATGGTGCAATCACCACCATCTCTCCCTGAGGAGCAAGATCTCGCTCCAGCTTTGAAGGCAAATAAGGTGACCAGCGTGTGGAGAAACCTTTAATGATATTTGGCTGAGTGCAGCACGCAGTGGGAAGGGAGGCACGAAGCAAACCCGCTAGCAAAGGGCAGCTTCTCATAACCAGCCCTTCTTCAAGTCTCTTGGCAAGCGTTGCTGCTGGCCTCGCTGCTCTGCATGCTGTGCTCACAGCTGCTCCTTCACCACGGGTGAGGAACAGCCCAAATGCCTCGAAATGAGGGTACAGAGAGGGCTGAGGATGAGTGTGAGATGAGGAGGAAAGTCCTGAGCCACCGAAGTGAGGTCTGGCTGGCAAAGATGGAGGAGTAAAACCTTCAAGGTGGAAGAAGGGCTTCGTGGAAGGGTTCCTGTATCTCCTTAGAGCCTCTTGAATTACAGATTAACTATGTATGAAATCCCTCTGCAAAATCTGTGCTTGTTCTTTCATGTTTCTTTCCAACGGTGGTATCCATGTGGGAAAAGCCTTGGGAAATGCTGTTTAGCAATCAGTGACATTGGTTTTAGCATAGAGATTGGCTGTTGGATGGAGAGTGTCACCTGGGTGAAGGGGGCACATCCAGCATAGCAGGAGCACAGCTCCAGGTTGGGAATCCAGGATGGAGACTCGGAGATGGGAGCAGCAGGTCTCCAGGACATGATGTGCTGATAACGGAGCAGCTCTCGGGGTCTTTCTGCCCATATCAGGATCTTGGCTATGAACAGCAGTGATGCTCTTAGTGGTCATCTCCATCCCAACTGCAGCCCATGACTCGCATGGTTTCCTGTCCACAGCAGCTCTACAGGCTGACTCATGGCTATGGAGGAGGGTTTCTTCCTGATCCCTCAAGCCCTTTGATTTCACCAGACACCACTGTGTGTCTGTGAACAAGAGATCTCCATTTCAGGACTGTAAAACCTGGCTGGCATCCTGCAAAGACATATGGCAGATGGTGCTGTGTCCCTACCTTCACCTGGTTCTCCTCCTCTCCTTCCTTCACTCGTGCCTGGCAAGGAATGCTTCCTGGCTTGGTTTGATGCGCAGCAATCCCAAGTAGGGCTTTGCTTCTCCTGTGCTGATAGAACCCCTTGTAAAATCAGTGCTTTCCCACTTGATGTCCCAGCCTTCCTGAGCCCGGAGCAGCTCTGCATTGGAACAGGCATGTGGCCTCATGGAGGTGTGGGAATCAGCTGATATGGGCCTTATTCAGCCATCCTGAAGCTGTTTAAAGCAGCATCTGAAGATGGATCTGAGCATGGCAAGTACCCAATACCTAGGAGGAGTGAGAGCAGCCTTTGAGAGATGGCTGTGATGCATGGAGCTGTGCTGCTTTGCCATCAGCATCTAGCACCATCATGGCATAGGAGTGGAAAGGATGACATGTGCCAGATAAGGCTGGGCACCAGCTCAGTGACCCCTTGGGATGTGGTTGCTGCTGTCGTGTCCGTGCAGGTCTCCTCCATTCCATGCCCATGGTGTGAGTGGATGTGGTGGAAAGGTGTGACGGGAAAGGTGAGGAGACTGGAGCGCTGTGGTGAGCACTGGAGATGCCGCCCAGCTCCGTGGTGAGGGTGGTGGGAGGAGGAAGCAGTGTTTGGTTTCATGACACATGAACACATGCTTTTAACCTGAGTAACCTTCTCCAGACAGAGAATGGAGCCTTCTGCTGCATCCTGTGCTCCCAGGGAAGTCAATGGGGCTGTAGGTGGTGTATCCAGTCACATCTGGTACCCATCCATAAGAGCTGACAGTGGGAGGTACCCACATCTGGTACCCACATCTGGTACCCATCCATAAGAGCTGACAGTAGGAGGGTGGCCATGGAGCAGCTCCATGGTGGGACAGACCTACTCCTTGTCTCCATCAGCTCTGCCATGACTGGAACAGGCAGGTTCAGGTTGTTCTCTACACTGTCATAATGGCACACACCAGAGCTACCAAGGAGCAAGCCCAGGTTGGATTAGGCCTGGATAAGGAAGCTCTTTTACCTCTAGAAACAGCCATAGAAGACTCCAATGCTGCAAAGCAGGAAGCAAAAGCATCCTGAGTGCTGAAGCCTCTTCTTTGCCGGCTGTGGTGAAGAGGAAGTTGCATCTGCCAAGGGGTGTACCTCCTAAAGCATCCTGTCCACTCCCTTACTACACTCGGAACATGTCTTTCCAGGTGAGCATGGGAAGGTGTTTCCTGTGGAGCCACTAACCAGCGGTTGAGCAAGCATTGCTGGCTTGAATGCCACTTCCCCAGCCCTTTCCCTCCTCTGGATCCATCCATAGGCAAACATCTCCGAGCTCCTGATGTGCCTCAGCCTTACCCACAGGAGGAGTGGACACATGGTGGTCGGCTCTGGGCTCCAGCAGCAGAAGAAGGTGGTGAAGGTTGGCTTTGAAGAGGTGAGATCTTTATCTACCAGTGTTTTGGATGCAGGAGCAAGAGGAGAGCTCCAGGAGCCATCTTCAGGGGGTTGAAAAAGAGGGAGCTGAGTGAGTGTGAGTCCGTGTTGGGTGAGCTGGGATAGGATGGGTGAGCGCATGTGGCTGCTCTGGTTGTGCTTCACCTCCTGCCATGGCTCCTTGATGGCCAGGAAAGGGCATTTGGAGGTTCAAAGAGGTGATCCCCAACAGTTTGTGCCTGCTGGATGTGTCCTAGATGCAGACCAACCGTATCCTATGGGACCTGGAGTGGCTGGGAGGAAATCTGGGTGCTTTTCTTCAGGCTCCTCATCTGCCCCCAATGGCGAAAGGAAGAATGGATGTGGTGGCCTGGGGATTATCTTGATGCTTGTAGGGACTCAAGGTGGTTTCCTGGTCTACCTTGGGGTGCAGCAATGTGCTCCAGCCCCTGAGCAGGGCTATTCCTTCCCAGCTGGGCAAGAAGGTGAGAGCAGATGTTTGCTTTTAGGGCTTTCCCTGGCTTCTGTGAGGGATTCCCTTTGCTCTGCCCTTCCCCAGTTCACCAGTGGCTTCTCCATGCCTATTCCTGGGGGCTGTTCACAGCACACAGGGCTCTCCCTGATGGACTTTTGGTCATCAACAGGGTTTTACTCCTGGTATGGACAAGTCATTCCGTGTCTCCTATAACCTGCAGGGCAGGTTGTCCAAGGGCTGGTGGCTCTCTGCTGATCCCAGCCTCTGTGTCACTGCCAATGTGCTCATGGTGTTCAGGGTCAAGGGGTGCTGCCATGGGGATGTCACCCCATGAAGGACTCATGGGGCTGAATCCATTTCTAGGACACCCTGCTCTGTTCTCCCATTAAACTTTCATCATCAGATTATCCTCTGCAATAGAGCAAATGATCTCCTCTAGATAATCTGTACAGATGGGCTTTTCCCATGGCCAGGAGATGCTTGGGATACCCAAGTGCTCAGAGCTAGGATGGTCCAGAGAGTTTGGGTCTGCCATATAAGAGAGATAAAGAAGGTCTTGCGGTGGTGGAAACCCTGATGGAACCAGGGAAAGAGGGAAGAAGGAGGCTCCTGCTCCTATCTGGGATGCTTCTTGGCTCCTTTTGAGCTGCTTTGTCCTATGTGACCAGAGCAAATGGGTTTGAAAATGGGAAATGTTAAAATGCTGCCAAAGGTCTCACCTGGAAAACCTCAAAGCAAACGGGAATCTGCATTTCCCCAGAAAAATCAAACCTCTCCTTTTGGAAGCCCTGAGGTGCTTTGACACCATTGAGTTTCTTTGCCCTCCTTCAAGTATTGCCTCACTTTGTACTGGATTGGCAAAGAGCCCCAGTTTCCCCAGAACCTCCTTTTCCAGGTAAATCACTGTCAGCTGCTGGCTTTTGCTGCTCTGGTTTCAGTGGTGGGACATGGGAGCTCACAGCTCTCATGGCTGAGAGGGAGCAAGAGGAGACTTCCCAACCTCATTAGCACCAGGTCCAATTCATTAAGAGCAAGCACCCAGAGGAGGACATGGGCTATCCTTGTATAATGGATGCTTTGCATCATCCAGACCACTGAGTAGGGCTGCTTGATGGTGCTGAGCCCTCCGTGGCTGGTTGGGGATTAGATCCCCATGCCACCTTCCTGCTCCCCAGGAACCCACTGCTCAATGAGCCCTGCACGCTTCCTGCCCCTTCCTCATCCAGGGAAGGCATTTTTGGGGACAAACAGGAAACATGGGGCTCTGTCCTTATCGAGCAGAGGGCTCAGCCCGGCCAGCTGGGATGGAGGGAGACATCTCCCCTCCAGCTACATCTGCTGGCTGCGGGTGATGGATGCCAGGGCAGCTCTAGGTATTTATAAATCACAGCAGAGCACTGCAGTGCTTACCACCCTCAGAGACTCCCATCTACCTGGCAGCCAGACCCGAACCCGAGCTGCCCTCATCCCTGGCCTCGGTTCTGCTTCGCTGCCGGCAGCTGGGGCTGCTCTTGTTTCTAATAGAGCGTTTCTAGACTACAGCAAGTGACAGGAGAGTGATTTGTGCTGTGTCAGGTTCCCTGCCCTTTCCCTTAGAGCCCCAGCTTATAAAAACACACTCCCACTGGGATTGCTTTGGTTCCATCCTTTGTGGGCTAAAAATCCCTCTGTATTATGCATATTAAGGAGGGAAAACTCACTTCCCTGTGGTACCAGTGCTAGCACAGAGCTGGGGCTGATCTGCAGCACCAGGATCCTGGTGACATCAAGTGAGCAATTAGCTGAGGCTGATGAAGGCATCTGAGGGAAGAGTTCACATGCAGAAAGGAGGACGGATCATACCCTCTGCTTCACACCACCCCGACGTGCCGTGCTCTGCATCCCTATGGCTTCTGTCCCCTCTGGGAGATCTCAAAGGGCTTCAAAGCCATCACTCAGTGAAGCTTTTACCGGGGAATGAAGTCTGTCTCTGCTTCCCAGATGGAGAAACAGGAGGACAGGGTGAGATGAAGAGGTTCATTCAAGACAATGTAAAACCTCAGTGGCAGATCTGAGCCTCAGCCTGCAGCATGGCTGCAAATCCTGCTGCTAATCTCTGCTTTATTGAAGAGCACCAGGAGATCTTTAGTGGTCCTGTTTAGATTACTCATTCATTTTCCTCTCCACCTTGGCAGAGTCAATTTCCTTTATTAGCTCCAGACTCTCACTGCGGGGACAAAGCTACTGGAAGATCTCTTTCCTCTGCAGGCCTCCCTCTTAAAACACAACTGAAGCATCCTCAGCTTGTGTGAGTGGATGTCGCTGTATTTCCTAGTGTTAAAGGTGCCAGTTCTTCCCTTTGAGAGCACTTCAAACACTTACACTCCAGTTCTTGAGAGTTATGGCACAGATCTTGCTGAGAGATGAACCTTTCCAAGCCCTTCAGCAAGACAGAAGTAAGGGAGGACGCACAGAGGATGCCATCAACCCCCCTGGGGCATGAAAGGAAAGGAGAAAGAACCTTGTAGGATGGCTTGAGCCAGTGCTAGCCCCCATCCTGAACAGGCTGGATGTGCTGATCGCTGTGCTGTGCTGGGGGCTGCACCATTGAGCTGGATGGAGCCCAAGGAGAGGAAATTGGCTGGCAAAGGATCCGGTGAGAAGTAAAGTGCTTGTTGCTCAGGCAGGAAATTGCCGCGTCTCCCAGAGCTTGTGCCTCTGCTAAAGGTCCCCCTTTAGCCAAGGATGGGCAGTGCTGCATTACCCAGCTCCAGTGCTGCCCAGCAGAGCCACAGCTCAAACCCAGTGTGGAAATGCAAGTCCTGGCTGTTGCCACCTGTATGGGACCATCCAGGAGCATTCCAGCATGGCACAGCTCTGAGCTCAGTGCCTGCTGGGCTCTAGGCACAGGGCAGCATCTTCCCTTGCTGGCACTTGGGGTGGCTGAGATGCTTCTGCAATGGTAGGACCTGGCTATGGGTCTGATCCTGACCTGGCAAAGCTCTGTTAATGCAGCTCCTGGCTTGGACCCAGTGAAGCTGGGGGTGGAATTTCACCTTTCTCCACAAGGGGAGATGCTCAGAGACTTGGATGTGTGCAGCCAACAGCTCTCTTCTGGTCAGACATGGCTCTGATTCCCTAAGCCAAGTGGCAATGGGAGCTACTCAGAAGCTGCTGGGTGGGCCTGGCTTGTGGAACAAACACAAAGCTCAGCCTCCCACAAAGCACTTGGGAATGCAAACCCCTGTGTCCATAACGTGGATGAATATGATGGATTGTTGGTCGGGATTGAGGGAATGCATGTATAAGCCATGGCAGGGTGGGTGGGCAGATGTAAAGGGTCTTGTTTGAGACTTGAAGCTGTGAGCAGCCTGCATCCATCCACTCTCCCCTTCTCTGAGCATCTACTGCATCAGCCAAAGGTTAAAACCAGGCAGGTAGGGAAAAACCTCCACTGGATTTAATGGATTTTATGGAGAAATGGGGAAACTGAGGCATGGGGGGGGTGTGCTGAAACTCATGCCAGGAGTTCATCTGAAGTGCTCGGAGCCCTTTGGCTTACATCACCCTCTCTCTTCCCCCTCCTTCTGCAGGGGTCAGGGACAATGTGCAGCCCCATCTTCGGACTGAAAACGAATAGCTTCATGTTCATAACCTGGTTATGCGGCAAAGGCATTTGCAAGGTGGCAAGGGTCTGGGGAGGCTGGTTTCCAGCAGAGGCTCTTGGATGCTGAAGGACCCAGAAATGCCAAACACTCCAATGGCTGTCACTAACCTTGAGACCCAGCAGGTTCGGAGCTGCAGGGCTGGCTGCTTTTCCAAAGGGGAATGTGGGGTCTGAAATCTCCATGGCAGTTACACCATCCCTGTAGGAAATGGGGTACCAGTCTGAAGGAAGCGGCCCCAAACCACCTTCGTCCATCCTGACTGAGCAGGAGGAGGGAAGAAGAGAAGCACAGTGTCCCACCAGATATAATTAACAGGAAAAGAAGAGATTTTTCAACGTTTGGGTCCTCAGAAAGGATGTTTTATTCATGGCCCAGCAGGGAAGTGCTGGAGGTGCCATTAATTATGGGAGTTGCAGGGTGCTGTGCCTGGCTCCGGCGGGATCGGATCGGCTTTATCATCCTGACACCTGGTGCGGGGAATGGGAGCAGTGTGGGGAGCCCATGGGGATGAGATCCTGCTGATGTGAGCTCTTCTTCTCCACCCTCCAAGCATCCTTGATGACGGATGTCCTCTGGTGGGTCCTGCTGCCCCACAGCATGCTCAGGGGATGAGCATCGCCTTGCCAGAGAGATGGAGGCGATGGGGAGGGTGATTACCGAGATCTTGGCAGCCACCAGTAAAGTTCATGGCTTGGTCAGAGGCCCAGATAAAAAGGGATGATGATAAAAGAAGCACATTTGAAGCACATCTACACGGTGGTGCCAGGGCAAGGCTGGGGCTGGGCTCTGCCCAGCTTGTCTGTGCAGGGTGGCTGCATCCATCCCTGGGCTTAATGCACCCCCTGGAGCAGCTCAGAGCTCCCAGTGTTTCCTGTTCTAGGGCATCTTTCCAGAGAGGTAATGAAATACTTGGTATTAAGCAAAGTAAAGTAGGTCCAAGAACTGCACAAGCAGGAAAAGGGAGCTGGGTCCCTGTGGGAGGTGGCTGCAGCTTCCAGAGATGGGAAGGAGAGGGACCAGTCCAAATGGGGCTAGCCTAAGGGCTGCCCCTGCAGCAGGACAGTCCTGTACCTGGCCAGCTCTGAGAAAGGGGCTTTCAAAACCCACAAGACATCACATCTATGATATTGCTATGAAAGAAACCTCTCTTTGAAAGACCAGAAGTGGTGAAACAAGGCTGGAAAGTGGGGCAACGACCTGGGGGCTGAACAAGGTGACCGGTGGCATCATTAGCTTAGCTCCAGGGCTGCACCCCAGGGTGCTGCACACCCGGCTGGTGGCATTGCATAGAGAACAGGGTGGTTTTGTATCTGCAGTGCCTGAAAAGGCAGGTGACAAAGCAGGAGATGCTTTGAAAGGGCAGGAGCATCCTCAGAGGAGCAAATGCTGGATTAATGAGGGAAACAACCTCTGGCTGCCTGGCAAGGAGGGATGGTCCCTGGGAGCATCAGGCAGCGGGGGGCTGAGCAGTGTCCTGCGATGTGGGGAGCTGCACTCGATGACAAGGGACAGTCCTGGGAGGCTGCTGGGACCAAGCACTGCATCAACCCATCTCTTTTAATCAAGGTAATGCTCACTTGCACCCGGGCCCAGGCTGTGTCATGGGGAAGGATTAATCACTGGTCCTGGCACACCAGATCCTGACTCCGGCTCTGATGGCTCCACTCCTCTGTGCTTCCTGATGCAATGAGCACATCAGTTTGGAGGGGATGCAGCAAGCAAAGGGACGGGGCTGCCTGAGCGCTCCTGGTACCCATTCTGAGCCCCAAACCTCTCCTGGCCCCCCTACCCTAAGGGCAGAGCTTCACCAACCCCAAATCTCTGCTGCTCTATGGAGGGATGGGCTCTGCTACTGCACCTATTCAGGCTGATGTGGGCTGTGGTTGCACTAATGAAGCTCTAAGAGTAAATAGCATGTGTAAAGCGTTTTATATGGGAGATTGCATCCTATACGCAAGGGGCTTGTATCCCCCAAAGTGCAGAAGGACCCAAACCCTCTGCCCTGGGCTTTGTGATCAGGGCACCAGCAGCAGCAGCTACCCAGGGGGATGCAATTAGCTTAATTGCAGTGAGTATCTGAGGGAAGATGGTGTACTCTGCCCGGCTGGGACTAATGAGAGGAGAAGAGGCATCCTCCTCTCCAGCCTGCTGGGTTATACCTATGAGGAAGCAAGTGGGGTGAGTTGGCTGCTTCCCGGTGGGACGAGTTGTGTCCGTGCTCAGCCCCTCGGGTGCCTCCTGCATGGGGGTCTGGGTGCAGCATTGTCGGGGGAGGCAGTGTGGGACAGTCTGTCACTGCAGCAGGGCTGGGCTGGCTCCCAGGCACGACAGCTCCATCTGCTCCTGCAGAAGAGCCCTCCTGTTCATCCTCCGCAGCCAGCCAAAGGTAACTCGGAACCCTTGCTCGGAGCTGGCTCCAGGCGAAGCCATGTGGTCTATAAAAAGCCATGCTTCCTGGGAAGAATCCCCCCCAATTCCATTAGGATTGTTTAGAGACACTTTGGGATGGATGATCTTGGAAAGACAGGATCTATGGGGAGGAAAGGGCTTGTCCATAGGGGCAGCCAGGCAGGGTCCTGCCCCTCGCTGCCTGCACTGTGTAGGGTTAAGTAGCAGCAGCCCTTGCCTGGTCCCTGCTGTCTTTTGCTCTGAACGTGTCACTCCTTGAAACTTTAATGCTTTTACACTGATGCTTTAATTATTAAGCATGGAGGTAATGGAGAAGCTGAGCGGGGAGAGGTGGTTGCCATGCACTGATGCAGTCCTGCATCCCTAGCATGCAGGAGGCTGCAGCGTGGCTCTGTGCATCCCAGGGCTGCTGGCCCCCAGGCTGCTTTGGCTCCATCCTCACTGTTTTTGGGCATCCCCCTCAGCACATTCTTGCTCTGTAGGGACCACAGAGGGTCCTATCTCTTACTGTCTGCCTGTGAAGTGTTATTCTTAAGTTTGCCAGAGGGAATTGATGTTCTGAGTGGGCTGATGTCTGGGAACCCTTGGAATTAATGTCTGTGACTTGGTTGTCTGTAGTCTGGGGAGCCCTGTGGGCTGCGTGGCTGTTTCCAGGGTCCTTTCCCTGTGCTATAAACAGGAATGAGCTCCCTGGGTGGAAAGCAAGCGTGCTCTGTGCTGAGATGGGGCTTGCCTGCAGCTGCGATCAGACTGATGGTGCTGGGGAAGAGCATCCCTCCAGCTACAGAACGGCTCCGTGTTTGCCAAAAACTGTAAAACTCTTGTGCTAACAGGGCAATTAATTAATTAGAGCTCATTAGTGGAATTACAAACCCCTAAGTACCTTTGGATCATGGCTGGGGGGGAGCTGATCCTTGGAGGATGCGAACGAGAGCACCGCAGGCTGCTGAGCGCTGCTGTTTGCATTGGAGAACCTGGGGATGCTTTGGGGCTGATCTGAGGGGATGGAGTTATGCTCAGTCAGCCCCTCTTGAGAACCCCAAATGATGACACATTGCTTCCAGGGAAGTGTATATGGGAATTGCTCCTATCTTCCTAAAGCAGAAGTGTTAACACCAGTGTTTCCTAGCCTGCTCTTGGGAGTTTGTGCCGAGTGTTAAACTTTGCTCTATCCTGTGCTCTACATCCCTTTTTGGACACAGCTTGTGAAACTCTGCCTTAGGTGGGGATGGATCATTGTAAGAGGCTGAGCCCATGTGGAACAGGTCGTGGTGTCCTGGCATCCCAGTTCTGGGAGTGAAGCCTCCCTCCTGCCCCACTCCTCCCCTTGAAATCCCATTAGCACTTCCTTTCTTCTTTGCTCCGTGCCTCTGTCACTCGCTGGTCTCTCGTTTCTTTGATCCTATTCATTTAGTACTTTTATTTCAAAGAAACATTTTTTGTCTTCATTATTTAAGAGAAGGCTCCATCAGCAAGAGAAGGTGAGCGTGGACCTCGCTGATTAAATATAGCAATAGGACGTGCTGATCAAAGCATCACAGCCTCGGGCTCTAGTGCTTGTCCTCTGCGTGCTTGGGCCATTTCCCACCTCCTCCTCCTCCTTCTCCTCCCTGCCGGGACATGGAGGAGTGCTGGGGCCTGCCATGAGTCCAGATGGATTGCTCCAGACCTTAAGCCCTGGCTGGAACAAACACCAAGTTCCCCCAATTTCCGTTCCCTGAGCCTGGTGCTCGGGATCTGGGCATGTCCGTAATGCAACAACACACCTCATGAATAAAGATTAAGTTGATTAAAAACGAGAACCCAAAGCAAGGCAGAATAAAAGTGATTTGCAGAGATTAGATGCTCTGGCACATCAGGAGTTCCCTAAAGGGCTGAGCTAACATGTTCGAGCATAAGAGCTTTAAGCCCTCTTCCCTGTTTTGTAACTAATGGCTTTCGGTCAGGATGAGAAACTCTCCCATTTGATAAGTGTCCCTGTGGGACACCAGGGAGATTATGTGCACCGAAGGACCAGCCTGGTCCAGAGGTCAACATCCTCTGTTGTAACCTGTTCTGTGCTCCCAATGAGATGGGCTTTGGGCACTTACACAGTGGCCAGATGTGAGGGGACATGGAGCGAAAGATGGGTACAAGGCTTGTACTGCAGCAGGCACAGCCTCTTCCATCCTCCTGCATCCCAAAGCTGGGGCATCCCTTGCTGTCAGGTGCCCAAACAACATATTGTGTGTGAATGGGCCTAATAGGAAGAAACAGTTCTCTTCTTATTTGCAAAAGCAAGACTGAAAATGAAGCATCTCCATGAGATGCCTGAGCAGACAGCATCACGTCCCAGATCTCTGGAATAGCCAAGGCAAATTACCCAACCCCTCTTACCATGCGCTAAGCTGGTGCCACAACCTGAGCTTCCCATCCATCACACCAAAGGAAAGGTGCATCCTCCCTGACAATTGGGAAAGAGGAGGAAAAACCCCACACTCTGTTTCCTTCCCCATTGTATCTTCATCCCTGGGTAGCCCTGAGCTCCAAAGCACTGTTTGCCTGCTTGTTGCATGCGTGGGGCGAGTGCTTCAGCATATGCTATGGAATGGGCATCGTGCATTATTTAATGAAGCAGCAGGGGATGGAATGTGCATATGTCATCTAGCAAATCCCGTATCCAGGATTTACAGGGGTAGATACAAGGGCAGAATCCAGCCTGCTCCATTTTAATGATGCAACCTCTGTCTCATCAGTGTTTATTATTCACTCCCAGGTCTGCAGCAATGTCTCTATTCTGGGCCGGGACCTTGTCTTGTTCAGTCTCGTTTGAATGAGCAAGAGCATTCCTGTACCTGCGAGATTATAAAGTAATTGACCTTTTAATTCTGGACTGAAAACGTGTTCTGTGTTACACTTCCCACCTTCCCCTGGTGTAATTCCTCTCTAGGAACACTGTCACTGAGCTAATGCTGACCTCTTTGTGCCCATCCATGTGGGGAAGCCCATGCCGAGGTGGGCATACCCGTAATAGAGCATCCTCAGTGCTGTTGGAAGGAGGCAGTCACCGAGCAGGATGCCAGCAGCAGTGGGGGGTAGAAAATTGAGCTAATTCTAAGATTTCCATGACAGATTCCCGAATTGGATCATGTAACAGGGTTGCTGGTGGTGGCAGGGGTTGGAGTTGATGATTCAGGGTCCTCCTGCTTGTCCCTGCGTGACCTGCGAGCTGTGACTCCTGCTGTCATATGTTTTCATGCGAGTCAAATCCCATCACGGGTAATTACACCTCATCTCTTCAAATTCCTCAGGGAGCATCCATGCAATTTACTAATCCTCTCCCTGCTGAAGGAGTCTTGGTTTGCAAAGAGTGCTGCAGCCTGGAGGTGGCTGCATTGCAGGCGTGAGAGCCCCGGTGAGATGATTGCAGGAGCTCACGCTGGTGGGGCTGGTTTGCTGTCTGATTGCTTATAAGTGTAAAACTGCTGTTTTGCTCTCAGGTTTTGGATGGTGAAGGGAAAGGGGAGGTTTGAAGGGTGTATTTGGGCTGCTGGTGCTGTCTGTGGAGGCTGGGATCGTTGTGTCGGATGCTGGAGGATGAAGCTGTTGTTTCGGGAAGGTGGCAAAAAGCTTTCAATCCAACCAGAAATGGATCTCCCCCTTGCTCCACTCCCTTCCCCTGCAGTCACAACCATTCATCCTGAGCAGTTGTATCCAGCACTATACTTCAGCAGGAATTACCACCCCATCAATCCAGGCAGCCTTTTCTTTCCCCCCGCAGCTTCAGAAGGCACTAAGTCCACAGCAATACAAGTGCATGGCAGGAGAAGTGACTCGGCAATTAAAGTATTTAACCTATGTCTTGTTGAGTACCAGTAAGGTCAGGTGGAGCCGTGCTTCTTCCCAAAACTTCTGCCCAAAGGAATTTTATGAGTGTGGAATTTTAGTGGCCTTTGTTTTATTTGAACAGGCTGGTTTTGTACTGAACATAAAGGGAAGGGATCAGTATCCAGACCCGATGGATACCCAGGTGGGCTTTGATGGACCCATGGAGCTGCGTGATGGCTGGACCCCTGAGCAGTGATTTTTGGGGTGCCAGGATTGATTTCTGCAGGCAGTTGGGTGATCTTTGTGTATTTACAGGCCTCTTCCCACAAACACAGCAGAGAACAAGCGACTCCTTTTGTTCCGTGTCTGTACGTGCTGAGAATCCCCGTCCAAACAAACGAGAGGGTTTTTCCTCCAGCAAACATCACAGATCTCTTTCTTTCTGTTTCCCCTTCTCCTTTTCACATGTTGTTCACCCTGTTCTGCAAACAATGCTCATTTGAAACCCAGGCAGAAAACTCTGTTTTCAGAGCATGATGTGATGGGAGAAAGCAGCGGTGTTGGCTTGGCAATGAGATTAAGAGGAAGTCATTTATAAAGGTCCTCTCATCCCAAAGCAAGAGGAGGGAGGGGGAATAGAAACAAAACCCTCCAACAATGCTTAGTCTGGATGCTCAGGCATGCAGCTGAGGCTACAGGGATAGTAGTCAGAGGGTTCATGGAGATATGGCACAAACCCTGCTTGGTTTTGAATGGCAATGAATGGCTCACAGTGCTGGAGGATAACTGGATTTGCTCCCTTGGACCATAGGCTGTTTGATGGTGGTTCCTCGAAACTGCTTGTGTGGATTGCAGCCCCTCGTGGGGAAAGGGTTTTGGTGTTATATGGTGTTATATTTGGTGTTATATGGTGTTATATTTGGTGTTATATGGTGTTATATGGTGTTATATGTCGTTTGACCTGTTGGTAGGATGTCTTCTTGTGGCTGGGTCCAGCAGCTCTGCCTGTGGCTTCTGTTGTTGGACAAGTGTCTCCTCTGAGCTAAACTGCTCTGGGCAGGCATGCTGAAGTACCTGCATGATTGCAGGGGGTTTGGAGTCTCTGCCTCCTGGAGCTGAGCAAGGGAGGCTGTTGGCATCTGCTAGCTGAGCATGGAAGTGATTGCAGCCCTTTATGGGTTGTGATCCTGAGGAAGGGCTGTGCACAATCCATGTGGTTATTCTGGGGGTTGCTGTTGGCTCCAACATCCCAAAATCCCGGTGCTCAAGGGTGCTATCATGGAGGAGGAGCCCAGGCCATCGTTGTTCCACAGTGATGCTCAAACTGGAGGCCAAGAATGTAGTGCAAATCTAACCTGAGTGGGGATACCCACCTCCTGATAAAGACTGACTGTGTTCTACCTGTTCAACCCATGAGCATTTGCTAAGGCTCAAGTAGCAGGTTTACCCAACAGGAACAATGCTGGATTTCAGTAGAGGAACCACTTGGAAATAGAAAGCACCAGGCTTGCAGAACCCCCCAGGCTCTGCCATCCTGGATGGGAGTCAAGTCACTCACCCATCTTCATCCTGAGCGGCTCCCCTATCCCTTCTGCTGCTTTCCAGTGGGATGAAGCTCCCCAGAAGATGTGTAATCGGGGTGAGACATTCCCACTTGCTGCTGTGGCCTCACCTTAGTGAAGGTCATCACTGCTCTGTTTGCAATTACGCTGCCTGCTCAGGTCCTGCTGGGCTTTCCTTGCCCCCCTAGGCTCACTGTAGGTGGGTTTTGATAGCTTGTTCTTATTGAGTCCAATGGCAAACATCTCTTGCAGAGCCATTAATGTCTTCAGGGCTACCAGCTTGGGAGCCAGCAGGGAGTGGGGAATTGCTGAGTTGGGATAAACCTGTCATTAGAGAGCAAACAGCTCTTCAGGTTCCTCCCTGAGTAATGCATGACTTCAAAGCAAACCCTTCCCGATGCCACACACACCAGCATGGCTCAAAAGGAAAAGCTCATTTTCCCATTCATTGTCTCTCTCTGTACCCTCTCCCTGATTTTTCCTTTAGGAAATGAACTTCTGGCTGAACCCATTCAATCTCACAAAGCATTTCCACTCTGACAGGAGTGCATATTCTGGAGGAACGTGGCTCCATCCGAGTTTCTGCAGCCAGCTCTAATCCCCAATGCCTTGCTGTGACTAAACCTCATTTCTATGTTAAGTACTTTAGCTTGCCTGTAAGGGCCACGTAAAAACTCAATCAGTCAAGTAGCCTCCCTGCAGCTGCCTTGTTAAACACTGGGGGCTTTAAGGTTTTCTTCTTTCACTTTAATGGACCAGAGGTGGAAGATCCCCTGGGGAGAGGCACAGTTTGATCCCTGATAAACCAACCCAAAGATTTACACTTAAAACAAAGGGGTTGAGGGGACCTGGGGGGGTGCAGGGGCTCTGGGAAGCCTTTTGCTGGTTTGTCTTTTGTTATCCAGCATCCAGAATGGAGGGAAAGAGGGAGGGGGCAAAAGAAATCAGGAAGTTCTAAAGAAGCATCTTTGAGAAGTGCAGAGTGCGTGGCATGAGGAAGAACATATATACTAGTGCATATATACCTGATGACAGACAAATCACCAGCCCATTAGGGCTGAATCTAAGGCACAGGCTGTTGTAGCAGAGAGAGGACCTTCCCCTTCTCCTAGGGACCTGGATCACACCTTCTCTGGGTACTACACTTCATCTATGTAATGCTTCTTGCTTCATATGCCTGCTGTCCCCATGTGAGATGCGTGTGCCACTGTGTGTGGCAGGAAGGCGACGTTCCCTCTGAAAAGGAAGATCCACAACATTTCCATGTGCAAATTATCCCTCATGGAAATGCAAGTCATTTCATTGGAGCATCTGGGAGCAGCAGGTGTCGTAGAACCCCAGACTGGTTTGGGTTGGAAGGGACCTTAAAGCTCATCCAGCTCCAATCCTGTCCCATGGGCAGGGATACCTCACACTAGAGCAGGTTGCTCCAAGCCCCTGTGTCCAACCTGGCCTTGAGCACTGCCAGGGATGGGGCAGCCAC
>JANHGB010054055.1:0-11081 GCA_026283785.1 Coracopsis vasa
GACACCAGAACTGCACACAATACTCCAAGTGAGGTCTCACGAGAGCAGAGTAGAGGGGCAGGATCACCTCCTTCGACTTGCTGGTCACGCTCTTTTTGATGCAGCCCAGTTGGCTTTCTGGCCTGCGAGTGCACACTGCTGGTTCATGTTAAGTTTCTCATTAATCAACACCCCCAAGTCCTTCTCCGCGGGGCTGCTCTGAATCTCTTCTCTGCCCAGCCCGTAGCTGTGCCTGGGATTGCTCCGACCCAGGTGTAGAACCTTGCATTTCGCTTGGCTGAACTTCATAAGGTTTGCATCAGCCCACCTCACAAGTGTGTCAAGGTCCCTCTGGATGGCATTCCTTCCCTCCAAAAAAAGGGGCCACTGTGACATTGCCAGTGTGGGGAACCACAATCAGGTATGATTGTGAGAACACAGCAATTAATTTCAGTCTTGGAAATTCAGAATTGAGAATGTAAAAAATAACAGGGCAATTATAATTTTTTCATTGATACATATGCAATTTTTGAAAATGTGTGTTCTCGTAGGTCTCCAGGCCTTGCAGTCATGCTGCACAGAAGATCTTATAGGTTCAACTGTATTTGTATAAGGGCAGCAGACTGAAGTCAACAATTCAAGATGTAAATATATTTGTCATACAGGCAGTTCACAGTAGAAAAGGACTAAATAGGTGAACAGCTAAGCTGTGACCCTGGATGCAAGACAGAGATCCAAGCATGGTACTGATCAGAAGCAAAATCAAGGAACATTGAAGTGGAAAGGGAAAATTTCCTTTCAATCCATGCATAATTAGCATACAAAAGACTTCAAAAAGAGTTGGTGACCTGTGAGTAGTGAGTAACTCTCCTCATGTATTCTCCCTTGTGTATAACACAGCTTACTCTCTTCAAAATCACTGGCATTCAACCTACTTGTGCAGAGAAGAGACACTAAGTAAAGCATTACAAGAAACTATGAGAGTTAGCATCAGCATCTGTAATAAACGCAATCTAATGGTATGAGGGAAAGAGCGAGAGCATCCAAAGTATTCCAGCGTGTTCCCAACATGATTTGGGAAAAATATTGAATAATTTCTGGAATAAACCAAAACTTAAAAAAATGTGAATTTAGCCTGTGAAGTCCTCAGGAAGGTATTTTATCCATGGGATTGTGCTTGTAAAAGTCATGTTGCTGATGGTGGAGGTCGTGTGCGTGTGTAAGCAGCAAGCATTCTGTTCACTACATGTTCACTAAGCCTTTCGAAAAGCACCATTTCCAGGGGAAATCTCCGTTGTAATGAAATTGCCTTCTACAAGCCTGCCTGCCAGCTCTTTACAAATCCTTTCCACGTTGATGTGCTTAAGCCCTCTGCTTTTGATGGTCTTTTCCCTGTTGTATTCATGCATATTATTTGTGCTTTGGTTCATACTGATCTGTAGCAGATGGGGAAGTGGAGAGCAGAAGGAGTTTTTCCCACTTTAAGCATCCCTGAAGGTCAAAATACCTCCCTTGGGCTTCACTACTTGAGCAGAAAATGCAGGTTTCGTTTGGCTTCTGATGACAATGTGCACAAGAAGGTGGTGCTGAACTGTGACTCTATTCCATTACAAAATAGCAGGTAACAAAAAGCACTAGATCTTGTGAATAAACTGCCTTTGCCTTGTGACAGAAGAAGGCTGACTGGTCCTGAAAAGGAAAGCTTAAGAGCAGCACTCTACTGCTTTTACAATCACATTGCTTTATCTCTTTAATTGTCTTATTAAAATCCATAGACTTTGTGAATTCCAGCAATTCTTTACTGTCTCCCCGCAAGATCATATGGTCATTTAACACTACCCCGCTTACTAAACAAAAGCGAAATTTTTACCCCTTGTTAAAATCCCTTCTGCAAACAAGCAGTCTGAGGATTGCTGTCCTTTAGCCAAATAGTTTTTTGGTTGAATTACTCAATGAAACATGGCCAAGCATCTTTCCAAATACGGAGAAGAAAAGCATTATATTCCCTCCCTTCATGTTCCCCCAAATGCAGCTGGACAGAATACATCCTTGTACACAACCCACACAGTATTTCTGCCTGCAGAGACAACACCGCAGTATCACATACCCTACAATTTTTGGAGGAATGCAGGTCACTTTTGTTTTTGCAGTAAAGATGTTCTGTTAGCAACTTCGTGCCACAGTGGAAATACAGCTGCAACTGAAATGTTGAAGTCTTCTGCAGGAATCTTGCGGCAATCTAAATTTTATCTAAATGAGAGATAAAATGACAGCTTAACAACAAAAATCGGGACCTGACGTTACTTAAGCTTGTTCTAAGGCTATCTTAGTGCTCAAGCACACAGCCTTTATCTGGGGAAACCTCACACAATATGAAGCAAACAGAGCCAGACTTCTTTCTTCCATTTCAGCCACTGGCATGGTAGAGGATTGCTCTCTGCTGTCCACTTCCCTTTGCAGATGTCAGGCTGTATTTCAACCAGGGATGTTAAGACTCTGTATGAGGAGCAAAGCTTGCAGAAATAGTATTTGTAGAGTGGGAGGAGAAATACTTCTGTTCTCAGAAAATGACCTCTGAAAGTTGCCAGCAGGGAGCCACTGATGTTGTACTGGGGGGAAGTGCCAGTTCCTGGTAGGTGACAAAGTCTTCATGGTTTAAATGGAGGGAGCAGATCTATTGTGAGAGAGAGAGGGGGAAGAGAAAAAAGGGGCTTCGGGAAGTTACTTCTTCTTTCCTCCTGTACCTTTTGGGAGGAACTGCGAAGAGAACAGGTCCAGCTCCTGAGTCCAGGAAGTGAGTTCTCTCCTCGCCTCTGAGAACCTTCACCTCCAAGTGCTGGTGGTGCCTTATATGCCTACAGCTCTAGCCACGCTTTTCATTCACTGTCCCCGAACCATGACAAAGACCAGGCAGGAATTCCTGCAGAGCAGAATCTGTCCTTGAGAGCTCCCTACAGTAGGATGTGTTGCTGTAACACACTGTCTCAGCAGTTTCTGACTGCTGAATATTTTTATTTAGTGGCAGTAGTGAAAGAAGCACGAAAGAGAGATCAGGATGTATTTTACATTCAGTACTGAGGTACCAAATCTAGGCAATCAACATCTTAGTCATAAAAACTGAGTGGTTGGTTGTCGGTTTGTTCTTTTTTTTTTGCCATTTTAGACCTCAGCCTTTGGCTTAAGTAGAACATGAAGCAACATGCATGGAGGAAATAAAGAATTTTCTGTGGGAAAAAAAAATATTAATCTCTTAAATTACCACCTTTTTATCATTAAAAACTAGGTTAGATACTTCTCAATCCTTTCAAATAGCAACAATTCGCTGACTTTAATTATTTTAAGATAAATTGTTCAGTGCTAGAAACATGAAGTTCCGACTTCCTACATAAATCGTTTAAACACACTCAAATTGAGGGCAGTCAGTTTTGATTTATATATGCAAATCCGGTTGACACCTCTGGGAGTTCTGACACAGACTGAAGAGAGTACACAGCTCTTAAATGAGAGCAAAATGTCTGTCCACATGACTTTGGAAAAAAATTATTATGTAGGAGGAGAAGAGTCAGTCTGCCAGAAGTTTCTTCTTTCAGGCAGAGGTTTGGGTGTTTTAGGCTTCAGCAGAGCAAACAAGCATTTGAGTGATCCAAGCTATGGGTTATTAGTTCAAGCTATAAAAAAGAAAAACAAGATTCATATTGCTCCACATTATTCAGACAATGTAGTCATAGGAATTTCATCTTCACTTGTGGACAAGCCTAGTGCACACTAAGAATATCATATGGCTAGCTTCCAAGATTAATAAAAAAAAAGGTAGGCAAAATCAAAACATCTGCTAGTCTCCGTCTGAACAGCAGATGTTGATTGTACTTTTAAGTTAAGCTCATGAGAGTTCATGAAACTTACTCTGTCCATAAGCGCAAAGTCTCTCTGTCATTGGCCTAGTACATTCGTGCTAAAGTGAGTATATTTTGCCATATTCTACACCCCAAAGTACGTGCTGTTTAATTTTTGAGAAGACCTAAGTGGACACTGAACATGAGAAAACCATGTTAGGCTTTTTTGATCATAAAAGGCAGATTTAAATGCAGGTAAACTGGAGACTGAAAGCTCTCATGTGGCAGGACAGAAGATAGAGGCAAAATCTGTAGGATGCAGTCTGTTTATGGCATTTTTTTGCTCATGAATAGGCTGACACAATTAAAAGGCAGGTTTGGTAAACAGGTTATTACAGGTTGCTTTTTCAAAACTTGCTGTGTATTGTAGCCCTGAAACACAAAAGCACTGGCAGTCTTTGACTGCTAGTTGTAAATACAGAGTGTTGTGCAGTAAACCAGCGAAGTACAACAGTGCTCTGGAAGAATGAGAGTACATTTCTAAACTTTCTTCGCTATATCAAGAAAGCCCCAAAGAACCTAAAAAATGGTCTTGGAAAGTATGTTTGGAAAGTGCTTTTCTGAGCGAGGACTTTAGTTATGTTATTTCCAGAGGTAACAGAGTAAGGAGTCAAGGAGAGAAGGTATGGGACAGGTGGAGCAGTTCTTCCTGATTGCAATTGAAACTCACAAGCGGGAGAAACATGACTTCTCTCTGTGGATAAGAAAGGAGTCCAGACTTCAGGGATATAGCTTCTTCATTAAAATTCACACAACTTTTAGTATTGCCTGTGAATATAAAATATTTTAGATATGCAGTTAGGGTACTGTGAGGAAAATACCACTCTCAGACAAGATAGTATCTTTAGCCTGGAGAAGAGATAACTGAAAAGAGATGTGATTGATAGGCAAAATAATATGACAGATAGTAAGTCATGAGGAAAAGTGGAGGCAATAAATAGGGAGCATCTTCACTATTGTTGCCAATGTAAAGATTGCATGGCATTAGATGGAAATGGCAGGGACCTCTTTCAAAAGGAGGTACAGTGTGTACCTAAGCAACTGAACACCAGTCCACATGATAATGCAGTGTGTGTGCAAAACCACTGTGGAATAAAAATCCATTCAATGCTTTAACACAATACAAAGGTATCATCTCTGAAAACTTGGAGGTGTGCATCCCAGATTTTATAAGAGTATTAACTACATTTACCTAGCTTTAAACTGTTCCCTAAAATGTGCGAGTTAAAAGAAGATTCAGACATAGACAGATCTTTAGTCTAATTTGATGTGGCTTATATTACATTCATAGAACCTCACTCTCCCTTTGTATGAGAGTTCAATGTGCATGTTACTCAAAATATTATTTTGAAATTATGCCAGCCCAGGACTGAAGACATGAGAAAAAGAAATGCTTTCAAAATCACTACGGTACACATCTAGGACAAAGACCTCTTAAAACCACAGTGCCAAGAAAAAGAAAGTATACAAGGTTGGAGGGAGAACATGCTCTCTTTTCTCCTACAAAAAAAGTATGAGTTCTTCAGTAACTTCAGGGCCAGCAGGAGTAATTGACACTGATCTCAGTATGTTAAAATGGGATCAGGAAAAAACTGAAAGGAGAGCTGAAGCAGTAGGAAGTTCCTACCTCGTCTTTTAACACATGAATGAGGACGTTATTGGGACATCCCAGCCAACAGTCATCACAAGACTGGGATAGCTGGAAGAGCATCAACCTCCATCCTTGTCTTTTCCAGACATTTGCTGTGTCTCTTCTACCCCAGGTACACTCAGCACCTCAGCAGCTTGCAAACCCTTGTTTGAAGTCATGCACACAACCCTGCCATGTCCACTTCGTCAGCCTATCAGAAGTTAAGGCAAAGAGAAAGGAGGATGTGCTGTGTTTTGTTTTGGCTCCCTTACCCACTTGAAATCACACTAAAGGTATATGTGTTTGTAGCAGTTAACCCAAAAAAGTGGAAAAAAATTAGTACTTCTTTTAGCGGTTTGACCCATTTGGTTCATGTGACACTGTTTCTGGTTGAAATGGCATTCAGGTTATATCCTCTTATTGTTAGCAGTCCAAAGAGTCCCTTTTCCTATCTGGTTAACAAAAGCTAGATAATACCAAAATTTCAGAAAACAGAAATAAACATCAGTGAACTCAAACTGAGACTGAATATTCTGGGCCTAATCCTTCCAAGCATATACAAGCATAATTCCTGTTTATTACTGATGAAAATTTTGTCAGAGTAAGGGCTAAGAAATACGAGAAAATTTGGACAAACTCTAGAAATCGATGAAACCAATGAAGCCACAGCGATTTACACCATTTCAGAATCCCAGATTTTAGTCTGAAGCAAATCATCAAAGTGTTATACCTGTACTCTTATGCATAGAAGAAAGAATTTTTATTCTGGCTTCACATACACAAGCTCATGTAAGTAATGGCCCTAAGGTTGTCCATCTGCTACGTGAAGACACATCAGCACCGTGATGAACTGTATGATCTCTGTACTTCCCTCTCCTGTTTTCTGGACTGTGTACAGTAAGAATGTCTGTCCTTATATCTTACTATTTACCTCTTCCATGGTCTTGTGCTTTATCTACTTGTCACAAAGATTTGCTTGTGTATGTGTCAGCAGATCAGTACTGCATGCCATAAAGGAAGAGGGAATTAGATGAACCTAGTTCAGTCAACACATGCTGTCGCTTATATTGCTTTTGATGTTTGCCATTAGATGAATTTTTGCAAGAAGTGAAGTATGACCCTCAACTGACATAGAAGAAGACGACCACTTTTAAATTTGTTTCCCCTGTTTTTATATTCTGTTACAAATACCTGGACATTTGCATCTTATTGCCAGGTCCTTTTTCATGAACTCTTGTGTAATTCAGAAATTTATTTTTAAGATTTTATTACTTTTACAATTTAATAAAAAGACAAGGGGAAAACATCTTCTAAAGGGTTGCTCAGTGACTTTCTTACACCTTGCCTGTACGCACAACCTTCAGATTAGTATGTTAATTAATTTTATGATAGGTAAACCTGCCTAACTCTTCTTATAATTTCCATTAAAGGGCATTCAGGTATTTTTTTATTTCATGATTCTAACTTTTCCTAATTTGAGATCTAGATCATTACAGGGAATGAAGCAAGAATAATAATAAGCAAACAATGAAGTGAATTACTCTCTCTTTAAAGCGTGTATGGCGGAAGATGAGTTGTACAGGTTTTGTCAATGGACAGCTTGTACTAAAAGCTCATATACTACTTTGAAAAAATTGCTGTATGCTTCAGCACTGCCACTACTCATAGACAAATCTTGGAAAAAGGGTTAATAGAATAGGTATAGAATAAATTTGGTGGGTATATTTTACTGTATCTTGTACAAAGCCTATTTTTGTCATAAAGAGGAACTTTTTTTTTTTTTTCTCACTGAGATTAGTAGCCATGTGGAAGAAGTAAGTCATGTTGGAGAGTTATGTCTACTCAACTCAGTGCTAGTACTCTTCCATTTTATAAAGCTATTTTAGTTATGTGTGCCTTGGTGCCTTGTTCTTGTTTTAACAATTAACAGAAACTATGTTTGTTTCAAAAAAATTATGATTTCATTTTGGCCTTCAGTCCTGTGTTCACTGAAGCTTATGTGACTTCAGCCACTGATTTGCATTAGGTACCAGGCTTTGGATAGATTTGGATAGATTTGGATCTATCTAACCAGGATAGATTTGGTCTAAGGATCTCCATTCTCTTACTGTAATGCAATCTTTGTCATTGGTGAAGACAAGGGCCTTCTCTCTAGCAAGTGGGGAAAGAAAGAGATGCTTAAGGAGGGAAGAGCTTTGGTTGAGGGTAGCCAGCAGAGCAAACCTTCATTCTGCTTCAGCAGTGTCTCACACATTCCAGGTTACAGAGCTGTTATCAGTACTATGCGTGAAATACCATTGCACAGCCAAGCTCAGCTTTAACTAGAATCTACTGCTTTTTGCAGTTTTGTCTTCTTCATCATCACAGATGTTGCAGCCCCATTTTGTAGATGACTAATAACAGCCTGGTGGATCCTGATAAAAGTCTTATGGCTCATGAACTTCTAAGAAATCAATCAACTTAAAGTTGTCTTAGATCAAGCCTCTTAAAATCATAAGGATTTAAGCATACATTTTTACCAGAAATATGAGATGGAATCACTTAGGACAGTGTAGAGAAGTTGTTTATATCCAACAGGATATAAATAGTTTTTATAAATACCTACTCACATGTTGGAAGGGAAACACCAGGGCTTGTTAGTAGCTGTTAGGTAGGAACTGAAGGTCCAGGATCATGCGCTGTGTGTAAAGAGGTACTTTGGCTCTCTTCTGTATTTTCTTTCCTGTCCATTGATGGTTTTCAGTTCTCATTCCAAGCTTAATGTTTGCATTTTTCCTACTCATCATTTGAATGTACACACTAAATGTGTGCTTATGATTTTTCTCCTTCTTTTAAACATTTCAGTGCAATATCCTGATATCAGTATTCAATAACCAGATTGTATTGTGATCTCTCAAAGAGGAGCTTCAGGTCTTCAGATAATATCAGATGGCACCTTTATAAGCTTCTTCTCAGAGCAGGCCCAGACTATTCTCCTATATAGACCAAACAAATGGGGACAATTTCTGTTCCTATCTTTAAGGCACCATTATTCATAGAAGGAGCCAATGAAATGACAGAATTCCTTGTTAGGTACAGTCACTAAATTGTCTTCCTTGACACCAGCAGAAGTGTCATAAGAGAAGGGAATTGGTTTGAAACCTCTCTGTGAATGAAAGCAATGGCTTATTTCACCCCAACTTAAACTGTCTTTTGTGCTCAAAGCTTCTTTTTTATAAACCCTGTTTGCTTATTTATATATGTTTAATTGCACATACTTGCAAAATTATTCCACAAGGAACACATTTTTTTCTCCAAAAGTACAAGAATTGCTTCCCTTTTCATTCCTACAGTGTTTTGTTTGTGCATGTGCAAGTGTTAGCCCATGGGTCACTCTTGTTTGATGCAGCTGGTTAAGGTATTTATAGGTTCTATCACATCACAATGTTTCAAAAGGAAAGAGTGAGATTTTTAGAAACATTTTGTTACTTAATGAGAGTAATGGGGGCACACAGAGTCTTCAATGTCATGATCTTCAAGAATGGACAGACTCACAGTAGTGACCATGTATGCGTTTTCAAATTAACACAGTATGCGTAAACTCTTTAAAGATAATTGATAGAGTTGGTACCCATAGCACCTAGCCATTTCTGTAACTAATCACCTTAAGGCACACTAGCTTCACTAGGACTCAACCATAAAATGGTGCTAATTGCTGACCATAAAATAGCTTTTTTCCTCAGCTTGTATATGCTAGAGCTGTGCTAGCAGAAGTTTACTTTCTTCCTGTTTCCCTCTCTTGTCACTGTTGATGAGAATTCTAACTTCCAAGAAGACATGGTTATTTGGATAAAGAGGTTCAGAACAAAGCCTACTTATTTAAAATTAGAAGAACAAATAGCAGTTGGTCGCAAATGCATTTCCAGACCTCTTACAGCAATCATTGAAAAAAAAAATAAAAAAAATCTATCTTTCCCTGTGATTTCTTCTCATTAGGTGATGAGCCCTTCAAGAACTATAAAAAGTCAAAGTATTTTGCTCTTTCTAAGAATTTTCCAGTTTACATAACCTGGAACTTTTGCAGGTTCTGTGTTCCATTTGCTGATTATCAGGGTACCGTTACTGTATTTAAATAAATATAAGAAAAAGGAATACAATATATTGCAGATCTACATTACTTATTACAGCTTGGAAAAGTCTTAATGTGAAAAATGAAGCATAAAGTACATTCATATGCTTTTTTTATAAAGTTCCCTGAATTTATCAAACACTGAAAAAAAAGGCTGTAGAGACAAGATGGAAGAGGAAGGCTGATGCTACATTCTTACTCCAGATGATAGGGAGGAAGGGAGAGTGCTTTTCCAATTCTAAAGGCTAGAGCCAATCATCATTTTCAGTGTTGAATATACCATTATATGTGGATGTGATTACTACTCATGAGCTATCCTGTAGAAAGCTGTGGGCCTGGAGGTACTTTCTAATGTAAATACTGGAAAGGAAGAACATGACCTGAAGTATCTGTTACAAAAATAAATGCTGGATCATTTTGTCATGTTCCTTTGGCTGTGGTGTGGCTGCCTGTCTCAAGCCATCTCCCCAGTGTACAGCTGGAGTGAAGTGGTCTGTCCATTGCTATGTCTATGAGGGAAGTGTGGCATTTTCCTGGCATCTAACCATTGCCTCACCTTATAACCTAAGGGTGGAGAAGAGCCTGTTGATGGCTCTTCAGGCTGTTGCTCCTTAAAGCTGGCCAAATACAGAGGCCTATAAGGTCACTAACAAATGTTAAGATAAAGAACGTAAGGGCAGCTGGAAAACAGAAGGGGCTAAGAATTCCATTTTTTTTTTTTCAGTGATGTAAACCAAATCATGGAGGTTGCAGAGGCAAAAAAACCCAACCCATTACACTAAGCTTAAGCAAAGCCAGATCAATTGCAAATAAAGACAGAGGAACTTTATCTGAACAGAACAAGGCAGGGATTTGAAGCTTATCTAGATAAATGGGGTTTTGATGATAGAGCATGACTTTTCTCATGGGCATAATTTATTTTAATTATCCTATGCATGGAAAAAAGTATACTTTGGGCAGAAGGAATTTTGCTCAGACATCTTGACCTAATTAAGAGTGCATTGACATTTTATATTTGAATTCCGTCGCTAACATGCACATGACCTTGGAAAGTCACATTGGTTATTGTTTCATAAAACAGTCTTGAACAGTCACATGAAGCAAAATGGGAAAGCTCATTTATTTTTCTGGGCTTTGAATATGGAAGGATTTGACCACTTGCACATTAAAATGCTAAGATTGCTGCACAAGTATGCCTAGAAACTTTAACTTCCTTGGCCTGGGTTGTTAAATACTCTGCATAGTTGTGGCAGAAGGTTAAATGGCAAGATGCTTAGTTCACCAGTAAAGATTCTGGCATAGCATGGATGAGCATACACGACATACAAAATGCGTGTGTTATTCACTGCTCTCCTACACTTCAAGAACAAATAAAAGCAGCATGAAGAGCATGGAGCAGTTGTAAGTGTGAATTTCCCCCACCTAAGCTCTTCAGGTAACTGAGTTTATTTCATTGCTACGAGTCACACGC
>JANHGB010054056.1:7084-29931 GCA_026283785.1 Coracopsis vasa
GAAAGCAGCAGTGCTGAGAGTGGTGTCACTGACAGCTATGTTTGGAAAGATGAAATCTGGAGTGAGACAGAAGAGCTTGACTGGTTATGGAGTTTGGGTTTTTTCCTACTCTCTCACCTTGTCTCTTTCCATTCTTTGAAACAACATATGACAGTGTAAGACAATGTTGCTTCAAAAAGATGGCTGGTAAAATTAGTTTTGACAGATTAAGAGTAACTGATCACTGCACGTAGAATTTGTTAGTGTTTACCTCAACAGCAGTTCAGTAAAATGCATGAAGTGTCAGATGAATTTAGTTCCAACCAGTATTATATGCTTGACATGTTAAAGAGGATAATTTTTTAAGACTGCAGACAATTAGGGACAATACTGAACAAATACAAGTTTATGAATATATATGCACACAGTAGCCTACTGAAAGCACATCCCTTAAGTGTGCTATAGCTCTGGGCCTCATGATGCTGATGAGGATCTGGTCTTGACCCAATTTTCCCCCCCCAAAAAAAAATACAGATGGGCAGATCTTCTTAGAAAGAAAAGTCTCTTTAGGGTTATATTTACTTAATTCTGCGTAATTGATGTCTGAGAGGTTTTACACTTGATATGGGATCAATAAAGTTGTTATTAATTACTAAAGCACAAATATTTACTTATCAATTAGGTAAAATGTATAAGGATATTATACTTAAATTTCAGAGCTGACTCATAATTCTGCCACAGAAAAAGTTTGTTCTACTATGTGAAGGTGAGAAACTAGTCATTTATTGTCACTTGCAAAGACACTGTGATTGCAAAAATTTTTATTAACACAATGTATTTATCTTATCTGATTTCACTGTTTCAGGTACAATTTTTTACTGCAAAATTAAACTTAAATGGCCTAATGATAACCAGTCGATAGCTGTTACTTTGTGTCCAGCAAAGACAGAAAATGGAAAATAAAAATATGCTGTATTTTTTATTGGTTGTATTGGTTTGTTAATTGTTTTGCTTTTTTATTCAATTCAGAGTTACTATACTCTTTTGTAGGTCTCCAACCATGGCAGGTGGATTATTTTCTGTGAGCAAGAAGTACTTTGATTATCTTGGTTCATATGACACGGGAATGGAAGTCTGGGGAGGAGAAAACCTTGAATTCTCATTCAGGGTAAGTGACTCAATTGAAAGGGTTTTTTTCCTTGAGAATAAAAACAAGCTTCTGGTGTCTTTCTTCACACTCTTTTACTTGGTGAGATAGCTATAATGTAAGCAAGTGTTAAGAGAGTATTTTGGGAGATATTTATATGAATCTTTTCCTTGTTCCCACACTTTGTTGTAGCTATTTTTCCTTCCCAATAGCCATTTAAAAACAATCTTTAAAAACATGTCTTTGTTTAGAACACCAGTATAAAATCTAAGTAGTGGTGTGATGTTAGCAAATGAAGCTTATATCCTGTGGCTTGAAGAGGATCATTGGAAAGAAATGTGTATAATTCTCTAATGTGACTCATGGCTCTCACTGTGATTGATGGGAGTGAGCAGGAGGCAGCAGGTGGCAGTTACCAGTGGGGCAGGATGCGCCAGTCCCTGCAGTTCTTTAAGACTTTTTCTGTTTCACTTCAGGAAAAGTTTGTATAAAAGCTATAAAAGATGATGGGGAAAATCTCCAGGAACTGTAGAGCTGTACCCCACCAGGGACCACTGCTCAAGTGTGAGGCAGGTTCATGTCTTTGTGTTGTTTCTTTGCCAGCTGGCACCAGATTTCAGGGCTAAATAGTACTGTAATGTTACAAAACCCCTTTCTTGAGAAAGGAGGCGTCAGCAGGCTGTCTCACTTGATGTCTGCTTGTTAACCAGAGAAGCATGGAGTCTTCCTGCTTGCTGTTCCTGTCTTCTGCTGCCTGTAGCGCAGAAATCCCAGCAAAGAGGACGCAAAAATAAGGAAAGAAAAGGATAAGGATAAGGGAGGATAATAAGCACAGACCTGGAGTTGATGTGGCTTCTGTCTGGAGGGGGATTTCTCAGCTGGAATTGCTGTTTGATCTGAATTTATGACCACCTCCTTACTCACGTAGGAAAATGTTTCTGGCCTCTAAGTCCAAATGCACAGCCTATCCAGCTCCATCAGCTCTGTGATCTTCTGAAGCAACAGTCTCCTAGCTGTCTCCAATTCTGGTGTAGCCCACATAGATTGTTGCAGTAGGTCCCCTTTTTCCACTGGAAGGGATTTCCTTTCTATGGGATATTTGCTCAGTCGCAGGGTCAGATTCTGTGAAATAGCTCTTGATGAAATTATTGTTATACCTGCTTTTGAGAAGCTGCTCAGGGAGCCAGGAGTAGTAATAGATTGGTCTTATACTTGGGAGCCCAAAGAAGCTGTGCTGATCATCAGTTGCAATCCAAGGTAGTTTAAACTGGAAAGCAGCCTGGCGGTGCATGCCATCCCTGTTTTTCTTGCTTAGTGGAGGACTGGGAGGGGTGATGACAATGAGGGAGTCACACATTTTGGGTACAGATGCTTACTGACCTGGGGCTTGCTGTATTTCTCCGGTTTCTCAGCTATGACACCCTGCAGCAGAAAACTAAACAGAGACAGGAGACTGCCAGTTTAGCAGCAACCTACATCAGAGAGCATGATGTTACCTCCCACGAATACAGCATAACAGCAGCAAGCATGTTGGATATATGCATCTCCTGAGCAAGGCTGGCTCTTGCAGGCTCTTGTTTGTGTCTGCTGTTGCACATGCAACAAGACCAAGCACCCATGAGGTGGAGAGGATGCTGCTTTTGAAAGTGGTACTACATAGAATCATACATGCTCTGCCTCAGCAGAAATTTGCACCAGTGCAGTAAGCTTGGAAACAACAACAGCCACAGTTGACAGCTCATCACAAAAATCTGCTTAACATTTCTGAAATGCCTGCAGTCTTCTGTAACCCTGGCTGTCACAGTTTCGGTGGCACCAATATGGTTGCTCCCTAACCAGCAGTAGTTAGGAGTAGCACTGCCCTAGATGGCAGTGGTTCTTCTCTGAGATGGATTGTGGGAGCTTTATACAACTTCTTGTCGAAAGCCTTGAAGATGGCCCTCTGTGCATCCAGTTCTTGGCTTTTTGCTTTTAGGGAGACTAAGGCTTGCAGACAGGACAGGTCTGACCCTGCCCTGTATGACACGGAGTGCCCCTGCACTGGCTGCTGCTTCAGACCCAAGGTACCATTATCCATTGACCTCTACCAGGCTCGGACAGCAAGTTTCATTTTTGATGTCACGAGTTCCCCTGAACCAGGTGTTTGACGCCAAGAGGTGAGCAGCATGTTTGAGCAGTGCCTTTACTCCTTCAGAGTGGAGAAGCACAAAAAGAGCAGCAGCAGAGTCTCCAGGAGCCAGCACCCTGTGGGGTGTGCATGAGCATGCTGCCATGCCCCGCAGGGGCTGACCACATGGCACATGGGTGCTCAAGCCTGGGGTCTCAGGACAGTCCTCCAGCCTCCACAGGCATGCAGTGTGCCGTGCACCAGGCTGAGTGGGAAAATGGCTCGCAAAGGCTGAGAAGTGCTCAAACAAAGAAGCAGAGAGACGGGTGTGGATGCCTGCAAGCTGCAAGTGAATTAAGCTGCTCTTCTGGGAGGCCAAGAGTTCTGCAGGACAGGCTGTGCAATGGCCAGTGAATGTGCCTGAGTGTGTTAATTTTACTAGTGCAGATTGCAGTAGAATGTGGGCATTGTACACAGCATGCTTTCTTCTTTTTGATATAGAGCCCCTGTAGTCGTGCTTCCTGCAGTGAGGATTACAGTGGAAGAGAGCAGAATGCAGTGGTATTGCTTAATTGTGTTCTTCTGGCTGCTCACGGTGCTCAAGAAGGTCAAGAGGGATAAATCAGTGTTAATTCTGTTGTTTCTAGGCCTACCAGACCTGAAAATTAGGAGCAGGTGTACTGGAAACCACTGTAAATTATTGTTCTTCATGTCTCTGAAAACACCACCCTCTCCTGATGATATGAAAGGACTTTTTCTCAAGCCTCTCCTTCTCATATTTCAATTATTCTAAACTGAAGAAATTCTCTGTGGTTTTGAGAGGTGCAACAAGGACACAGCTTCAGCTAAAAGCATGATGACTAAGAGAGATGGAAGCTGCGTGCTGAATGCAGGATCGAGTCAATGTGCCTTGATTTTGGATTGCTTAATGCTATTAGGGTAGATAAAATTTCACTTCATGAGCATAATGGGCATTGAAATGTCTCCATTTGAGGGATGCAAAACACGCCCTTTCATCTTCCCCCTCTTGTACATGGAGCGGGGCGGGGGGGAAGCTGCAGCCAGGTTTCCCCCACTCTGTTCTTGTTCCTGCTAGTGGCACTGCAATGTGAGTTTGTTTCTGGGGACCAGCGCTTGATACCCTTGTGGTCTGTCCTTCAACCCACCATCGCAGCATGAGAGAAAACCATGTGTGTGCAAAAAGGGAAAGTTATTTACTGATAAGTAAATTTCATAACCCATGAGCCTGGATCATATGCTTCCAATCGTTTCGGGTTGTCTTTTTTCTGGTATTTAGTACTGCTTCCTTCTGCCTGGATCTGGAAATCTGTCTTGTGGCGGGAGCAGCCAGGATGGATTTGAGTGGCTGGGGAGGCCCTTCTGCCCACCCAGCTCCCAGCAGATCAGGGGTGAGCACCATGGCCACCAGCCAGCCAGCAAAATTGTAGCAGAGAGGGGGAATGGAACTGAGTGCTTTCCAGTTTGTTCAGGAGTCGGCATCCATTTTTTATTTCTTAATTCTTCCAGAGTCCTAAAACATTAGAATGGAGATGGTAGAGCTTACAGAGCTTTTCTAATTTGAAGTTCATCAACCCAGCATTAGATCAGTTGACCAGAGACCCTGGCAGAGATGGGGATCCAAGGCAAGACCTTAACATTTATTGTATCTTTCCATAATGCCACTGTCTGTCTCTGAAAAGGAAAGAAGAAAATATCCATAGTCTGCATGCATCCAGATGAAAGTGAAAGTAAAAAGGAATGTCACCTTCATTTCCTTGTACAGTGAAGGAAAAAAGTACGCTGTTATAATGAGAGCTGCAAGGTAGCCAGACCTCGTAAAGAAACATATTTGCATGCACATGAGCATGGAAGTATACATTAAATCCAATGTGTTTCTTTGTTACAGAAGATTGCAATCGTTTTAGGGGGAAATCTTCAGAGTCACTTACTTAGCATTTAGTGATCAACTTTAGTTTCTCTGTTGAATTCCTTGCTTTATTTTAAGGCTGTTAATTTGTACCTGATCTTAGAGAGAGGCCAGAATGTTTTCCATTAAAGTAAAACTAAACCTTTATGGGGATTGTTTAGCTGAAATATATGTAATTTGGGTTTTTTTTTTTGGTAATAGGAAGATGAGTGGTTTTGAACTGTTTTGATGAAAGAAACAGAATTAAATAAGCATTGCTTAGCAACCTGTGGTTATTTTGTAGAGAAATTTAGAATTTTAATTAATGAAAATTCAGCTGTTGTGAAATTCTCTTCGTGCCAGCAATTTAACAGAGGTATGGTCAGCCTATATTACTCCATTTAAACCAGACTTTATCACGGGAGAGTAGAATAATGTGCTTTCCTCTTAACTTCAGTACAGTTTTACTTCAGTAGTCTTTATGATCTGTCTGTTCCTCATATCCTTGCATGATAAATTTCAACTTCAAAAAAAGTAACATTGGATATAGAAATAATGTAAGAAAGCTACTGTTTTGAAATGAATCTCAAAAAGGGAGATCTTAAAGTGAAAGTAGGTAGCTGGTTTCATATCAGCTTTCAAAATGCTAGTAGTGTAACTTATATGTGCAAATATGCAGATTGTTTAAAAGATCAGTACAGAAATCTATATTTCTTGTATAATTCATTTAATTATCTTCCAGTTCAAATGACAAATACACTGCTTCCCTAAAAAGCAACAAAAAAAAAGATGAGAGAAACCTCACATGAAAAGCAAGAAATTAAAGTTTTAAATTCAGGAAGTAAAGATTATCCAGTGCTCCCTAGAGTTGAATAATGAATTTCCTATACCTTTAAGGAAGTGGTTTGTTTTAAAAGTAGATAGATGTATTTGAGCATTTACAGTTTTGTTAAGCACAGTATTGTGCCATACATGAAGGTCTGATGTCACTATCCAAAACCAAATCAATGGAGATGTTAATTGATTTCTAAATTAAGAAAATAGAGAGAAATCCTGAGTAACTTAAGAAGTGCCTTCAACTGTAGTGGCTTTCTAGGCCCCTGAAAGTCCCAGGGAGAGAGGTGAGAAGAGTCCCATCACTGAATTTTTGTCACTGTTACGTAGAGAAGTTTTATTTGCCTCCTCATAGCTTTCACTCCTGCTGTGTTTATTTGAATAGCATGTAATTAGAAATGTATGCATTATACAAGGATGTTATCAGACCTCTACCCTTCAAGCATTTTCTAGCTAATTTTGTATGTCCTCCAGTTACAAAGGAAAGATGAGGTGCCACCTATGCACGGTTGAATACGCTAGGAGAGTTAGCTTGCTGGAGTGCTAGTTCTCAAAAATCTTCTATGGAAAGTCTGTTGGAGCTATTGGTGATAGTTTGTTCAGTAGTGGCGTGTTCTGCCTTTCCTTCCATATGACTAAGTTTCAGAAACTGTGTTTTGGGCACCCTTCAGAAACAAAACTGTGATCGCACACAATATTACATGGGAAATACCTAGCTGTGCTTTCCTTTCATTACATCAAACTTTAGAACAGAATGGCTGATGGGGAAGTATAGGTGTATAGATGAACTGCCAAAAATCTGTGGTTTGAAAAGAGACAATTACAAAAATTTGTAGAGTGCTGAGGCTAATGTATTCACTCAGTGGTCATTTATGGGCTTTATCTCAAGGGGTGTACAATTTCCTTGACCTGGGAAGCCAGAGGCATGAGTATGAGCACAAGGACAGAGTGAGTTCTGCCAATTCCACATTCAGGTTCAAGTATTTTCCTTGACAGCAAGTAGGAATATTGCTTTAAATAGGGGAGGTTGTTTCACTCTTGCTGGTTTAACCACCATGAATTAGTTACAGAATTTGTTTTTTTCTTTTCATGTGTTGGGTCTTTGGTTCCTTTCCTAGCTTTCCAGTGAAAAAAAGTTAGTTTTATTTTATGACCAGGTACCTATGCCTCTCTTCTGAAGAGTGAATATAGAAATGGGAACACAACTTACCATTCTTCAATGCTATGATAACCTTACCCTGTTTTTCCAGTAGAATATGGGCAAAGATTTCTGGTAAAAAATCAGTTACTGGTCATCAGTTTCTTTCTAAGGCTGCTATTTGCATGGTTAATTTGGACAAGAGTTGTGGCTCTCATCTTTTTCCTGTTCTTTCTTTCTTTGCTTGTTTGCTTAAATAAGGCCTGTATAACTTGAATTGTAGACCAGAGACCTGCAGAAATATTGTGGACCATTTCTTATCATGCCTTCAGAGAAATAAAGCTAAGGAGGCAATAATTGCACACCATATAAAACCAGAGATGGATTTATCTCCTTGCTACTCCCAGTGATTTGCTCTGAGTTCACAAGGATTATTCATCAAATGAGACACAAAATTATTGTCCATGTTGCTTGTAGCATGCTGTGATATTCTTGGGGTGTTATTCTTACAAAGGCTTATTGTTACTATATCCTTCTGCTTGCAAAGATTCAAAGTAATGACACACAATGTCAATTCTTTGCTCAGATATGGCAGTGTGGAGGAAGTCTCGAGATCCACCCTTGCTCCCATGTAGGTCACGTTTTCCCCAAGCAAGCTCCCTACTCACGGTCCAAAGCTCTGGCAAATAGTGTACGCGCAGCTGAAGTGTGGATGGATGAATACAAAGAACTTTATTACCACCGAAACCCACACGCTCGCCTGGTGAGTTCAAGTCCCTTATTCTTAGAATTTCAGTAGAATTTGTTTTCAGTGAAATAACTATTAATTAAGCTAATATTTAACATGAAGTGCTTCTTATATTTGGTTCTTATTTCTTCTGAAACTTTTTCCAAGCATAGAGTCAGTGTATGTATAGTAATACAGAAAAAAGTCAGAAATTCTGTAAAACTAGAAGGCACCTAAATCTTTGTCAGTATTAAATGAATGAATGAATAAGTGAAGGAATGAAGTTAAGCAAGGTGACTCAGGTAAGGTGGAAGGTGGAGCTGTTTAGCCTAAAATGTGCACGTCTGTGAAACAGCTCATACAGGATTCTATCAATGAAGAATTACAGAAGAGACACACACTTAACGAATGTTAATCATCAAGTTTCAATGAGCAGTAGCTCTTTAAGTGAACAGCATGGTAATAATCTTTAACAATATTACTTATCTTGTGATAATTTTAAAGCTTTGGACTGATGTAAGACAAAATGGATTTCCTGTTTGATTTACTGCTGCACGATGTTTGATTAAAACCAAATCCTAATAAAATCAATATTACAAAGATTAAAGTAATTAAAGTCAGTCGTGGGAACTCAGATGAACATGTCCCTAATAAAATGTCTGAAGTGTCAGTTCCGATGGGCTTTCTAAAAAACCAAACAGTTAATATCTTTATTGTCTGTGAGGAAGAAAATACAAGATCATTTGTATTTTTCAGGAGATAAATACTATCAAAATTGAGTTGGTCAAAACAGTAAACCATTGTGCAAATTCATAGCTTGGATATACTTATCATGAGGGGCCCGTAGGCTGGGAAACTAAGACTGAAATATCCACATGATGCCTTAAATGAACCTCTGGAACAGAATTCAAAATTCAGGCCTAAAAGAAATAATTCTTTGCTGTTTCTTATTTCTGGAGGTGCTTAATCTCCCCGGGCACAGCAAGTTTTTGCACAGCAAGTTTTCTAAGTGCTGGCTTTCTGGTTTTGTGCATGCGATGGATGGGCTGCTGGGCACCCACCTCTGGCTGTGCTGGAGTAGAGCTTAGGGACCAGGCAGGGGAACAGGGAGCCCCCCACATGTTTGGGTGGTCTACCCCAATAGATGTGTTGAGGGGGAAAGTGCTCTTGAAACCATTAGGCTTTTAAACAATGTGCTGGAGGACACTGGGGAAGCTGAATTTGGTTAGCTTCCATCTTGTGTTCCTTTGGATTAAACTGGATAATTAGGTTATTATAGTCCATGCATTTATAATAATTGTTTAACATCATAAAAGCCATTTAGGTTTTATTATTAGTGTCTGACTTTATGAGAAATATGGGGTTTGTATATCTGAAGACAGGAGCTCACAGGCAATACCAGCCTGATTCTGCTTGTCATATACAATGAGAAAACAGCAATAAGTGCTGACAGTTTTTCTTGTAAAGTTCTGGGCAACTTATGCCTGTGATGACAGAACTTTAAAGGATATTTGTGTGTTAGTATTGGAAATTATGCATATTGGCTTATTGTAACAGTGTGGATGTGAGCTGAGACTTGTGGGGGGTTTTTTTGCACGTATCAAAGCTACCGCTGATGCACTCTGGTTTCTATAGTACTCTATGCACCAGTTGTTGCAGTGGTTGAGTTCAGATCCTTTTACTTCATCTAATTCAAATATTCAGTTGCATGGCATAATGAAAAAATGATTGATGCTATGGCTGCAGAATTTGGTTCCATAAAGTTTCACTTCAAGATTAATGTTCAGACCTTGGAGCTAATATGTCATGCTCTTTGTTTATTCAAGCACGCATCTTTGCCTCTGTTCTATATCAGCTTTGTGTTTCCAGTGATATTTCCACATCTTTGAGAAATGCAAATATATGTGTGATTTGATGAAAGACTATGTCAAATGACCTATAAAAATCTGGGGGCTGCAAACGCTATATCATGTCTGACTGTTTGAAGTCCTTAGTCAATATAAAGGCAGATTTTTGAAGACAGACATGAAAAGAAGTGAACTCTGCTCCGTCTATAGACAGAGGAACGTCTGCCATGAAAGCTTTTCTCTGGAGTTTTAAGACTTCATACTCCCCACCCACCAAGACTGTGGAGTTCTAAGGAAACATTAGCAGATTTTAGAAATTTCATCAGTTAATTGTTAAAGTGTTGGTACAGGTAATTTGCAAATGCATGGTGTAAGAGTTTAAAATTCTCAGGATTCATTCACTGCTTTTGAGATTTTCAATTATCCAGCTAAAGGGAGTTTTATTTTCCAATACATCATCTCAGTTCCCAGAAATCTGTATTCAAGGACTTCCTTACTTGCAGATATGAGGAGTTTTCTCAGACAAACTGTCCTCTAGAATATTTTAAAGCTTTATGTACACTGTTCCAATTCTTTTTTTGTCAACATTTAACAAATGTAAGGATAATGAAATCAAATCCAGCACCCAAACATGAGGATTTTTCCTGGCTAAAAGTCCTACTCATCACTTTAGCATACGGTTCCTAATAATGTATAAAGAAAATTTAAAAGAGAGCATCTGTTCTGGTTGGGGTTATTTTTAATCGTTTTCTTCTTCCTTTTCTTTTTTTTCTTTCAGGAACCATATGGAGATGTGACAGAAAGGAGACTCCTTCGAGAGAAGCTGAAATGTAAGGACTTCAAATGGTTCTTGGAGAACGTGTACCCAGAGCTTCATGTACCTGAGGACAGACCAGGCTTCTTTGGAATGGTACGTGGCTGCTGAGAAGGGGCCTCCTTGCGGTTCTCTGAGCTCTCCTACTGACTCAGTATCAAAGTATTTTTAAGCTAAAATCAGTTTGGGATTTTGGTCAAATTCAGTTAAAATTGGTAGGCTTTAACATGGGGTTTCTATCAGAATTTTATTCTAGGGGGTGCTGTTCATGAAGGAGTTCTGTGAGAAGGGAGAAGAACAGGCAATGTGGCCATGAATTACACCTTCCAATTGACATTTTGGGAGTGTTAAAGGCAACAAAAGATGACTTTTTTAATTTATTGAAACACCAAAGTGTTTCATTTTTTTGTTGTTGACCTGAAAATAGAATCGGAATCAACTAGGTTGGAAAAGACCTTCAAGATCATTAAGTCCAACCTTTACCCCAGGACTGCCATGTCCACCACTAAACCATAATACTGACGGCCTCATCTACACAGTTTTTGAACACTTCCAGGAATGGTGATTCCACCACTTCCAATAGAAAGTGCTTTGAAAAATGTATTTGCACATTTTATCTGATGAAAATTATGATGGGAGAGGGAGCTGGTGCTGTGTGCTCACAGATCATACAGGATTCTGCATGTCAAAACGAATGTGTTAATTTTTAATGTGGAGGTCACTTCAGACCAGCACAGGTTCACAAGTAGTTTTCGTTGGTTCGATATCAGAATCCCCTTCTCCTTTTTTAAGAGTTGACAACTTTCTATGCTATTTGCAGCTTACAGATAAATATAAACTAGCTCCATGTGTATCACATTTCTGTAATCTCATTTGAAAGGGATGAAGGCAGAGATGATGCAGCAAATACCCACTTGTCTGAAAAATAAGTAGATATCTGCTGCGTGTCTTATTAGCAAGACAAGACTGCACCTTTCTGCCAGGCAAAGCTGTATAAAATGCCTTCCTGATTACCAATGCCGCATTGATTTAGAAGTACTTCTGCTGGTAACTCGATCACTCTGCAGATCTAGCTAAGCTGCATTCCCACACTGCTGCATCACATCCAGCCTGTGTCACAACAGTCTTGTCTTGCTGCCATCTGCACTTCAATTACTCAGTCTCTGCTAGATCTCCTTCAGTGGAGGAAAAAACCTGATCATTGTGGGCGTACAAAACATACAAGAACCAAGTCTCCCCACAGTCTTCCCTAATAGCTTTTTTACTTGTTGAACAGAAAAGATCCTAATGTGGAAATGCTGCAGTTTTCCGTAGAGAACAGTTTTTCCCTTGGGGAGCTGTAGGAGCTCCCCTGGGGAGTGCATCAGCTGCCAGCAAAGGCCTTGGGAGCCTCCGAGAAAGTAGCCACCCTCCTCCATTTGTCTTAGAGCTTGCACTTGAGTTTGTATCTGTGTGGTCACTGGCACCAAAGGTAATATCCACCATCACTCAAGTACTTTGAACAGACCCCAGTACGGCACTAGTTTGTTTTCAGTTGTTTTGTGCTGGATTGCTAACTGGCAAGGTCAGTGACAGCTGAAGCAATAACATGTTGAGACTTACCTTCCACAAGTATTTCAGTAACCTTATCCTCCCCTCCACTTCCATCCTTTGCCCTCTCAAACAAAGCCGAGACTGGTGGCAGTGACAGTGCTTCAGCCCCCTCAGAGGGGAAGGGATTTGTGCAGTTTCTTTCACGATTTAACTGCATGTGTCATCCTCAGCAAAGGTGTTGACAATACCTAGAAATAATAATTCTTGTTCAGTGCTTCTTGAGGTATCCGTGGTGTAATTTAGGTGTGCTCTGTGTATTTCTCTAAAATCAATCCTTAAATGCTGTCATCTAGTTGTGAGCAGAATAAGAATGCACTTTTTTTTTTTTCAAGAAGAGTTTAAAATGCAATTAAAGTACAGTTATACTCTAAGAAAGTGACAGTGCAAAAATGACACCTAGTGATTCAACTGTTTTGTGGATATTGAGTCCCATCTGCTAACTTCAGTGAATCATTGATCATGTTCTTACTCTTGCTTTAGCTGTGTAGTGCTTTTCTGGTTCACAAAAATACTGTGTTTCAAAGTGTTGGCTTTGCTAACAGCACAGCTTAGTGTGAGGTTATCCAGTTGTTCAAAGAGACTGCAAATGGATATGGGGATTTCTCCCTCCCTTGAAGATCTTTACAATGAAGTTGGAAAGCTTTCTGAGGTTACCCGTAGGTCAGCCATATGTTATTGAAATAAATGCAAGAATTGTTGAGCAGCATTCAGTGCCATGCACTGACGAATAGATGCTGGTGTTAATTTTATTTAAATATACCAAATTTTTAGTATTTGTGCCCAAACTATGATTGCATTCTTACAAACTGTCTGAGGCCTAGAAATGAAGCAAATACTTTAACTTGTCCTTGGGCTCCATGCAGCTTCGGAACTTTGTGTGGGACATGATCTAAAGTTTTTGACTTGAATTTATTTGGGGGGCAGGAGGGAGTGAAGCTGGTAGGCACATAGTGGGTTAAAATATTAAGATGTCAGCATTTCTGGAAAGGCTGAAAATCCCTTTTAGGTTCTTGTGCAGAGCACTGATGTCTCTTTCTTGCTGGCATAGCACCTGATTTGGCTATCCTTGAGCATGTACTTACCAGTGAAGTGTATACTGTACTTCTGCTGCAGCTGGTGTGAAATCTTAAAAAGACGTGAACCCCAGGCCTGTGCAGATTGCCCACCCTCACAGCCCAGACTAGGTCTGCTTAAAAATCTTAGCTGCTATGGGATGGGATGGGATGGTGTGGACACCTCTAGGAAGAACTTTGAGCTGTTTTGTGTGTCTAATATTAGTACTGTGATGTTGCTGCATCATGTGGGTAGGTGAAAATGGAAGAACCGGGCAGCTCTGTGATCTTTTCATGTTGTTGATGAATGTGGCTGCAAAGCAAGGGTTCAGTGCCAGGGTTCTTCTCCCCTCATACTAAGTATTGCTGGCGTATCTGAGATTGAAGATTATGGTCAGCCAGTGAATTTGGTTTTGAACTTGGCATCCAGATTGCTTTAAAAAGACAGCATTGACATAAAAATCAGGATTTTACCTCCTTTCCTGTAAGTTTTATTACTTGGCAGTGAGACCACGTTATGTTCAGATATAAGAAGTTTTCCTCTGTTCTTCTCAAACAGTTTCTATCTGGCCTTTATTCCAGCTGATGTGAAGCAACTAAGCTGATAGATGTTTGTGGCTATCTAGCTGATGGCTCTTTCATCATCTATCCTTAAAGGCATCTGAGACTGACTGAATCAGTTGGGAGATCAAAAACTTGAAGCTTTCTGTTGGCCATTTCCTTCCACATTTTCCCGCAAGACAATCTAATCTTCAATGAATTTCCAAATGCTTAGTCATAATTTTCTTTTAATTTAGGCCAGAAATAACCTTAAAAAAAAAAAATCAGGAAGAAGGATTTTAAGCCTTTAAAGCTATAAAGAATTTTGTTTTGCTGTGACATAAAAGAGAGAATTTTGTAAATTATCTAAATAACACGATATAGATGGACAAGCTTACAGAAGAAATCTTCGCTATGTGGCTTAAGTTATATAATCAAGAAGACTATTGCATGTCTGGTGTTACAAGTCCTCAGAGGCATCAGGCTCCAAAACAGCCTCCTCTAGGGCATACCTCTAAAACTGCATTATAATACAGTTTCTGTTGTACCACTTGAGATTGAATTGGTACCTAGTGTTATGGCTGACTAGACCTGGAGATCTGATGGCCGTCATAGCAAAATATGCACCACTCTGTTGGCTGTGCAGCCTCTGAAAGCTTGAGACAGACCTTTTTAAAGGAAGTGGGAGAAGTTCAAGAGTTCAATACTAATCTCAAGTGAATACAGCATCACTTGAGACATGTGCTTGTATGTTCTTGAGTTTCCCAGGGAGATCTGGACTTGCTGGAGTGAGCAACTGGATTCCAATAGCAGTGTCTCGTCGTTTTGATTCCTTCAAAGGGTCTTAGTCATCAGCATTGTATACCCGTTTCAGCATTGCATTTAAGAAGTTAACAGAAATCTGAGGATATTCACTACTTTTAATTCAAAAAAGTATGATGTGAAAATATCGTATGCTCAGAAAAATCATCCCCTGTGACTGCTCAGATTACCTTTGAGGTAAAAGCTTATGACTAGTCAGTACCGTGAAGCTGTTTGCTTGCTACAAATTTATATCTTACTGTGTCTCACAGTATCATCTGCCCATTCCATTAATGCATCAGCAGCAATGCCACTGTGGTGGAATAAAGAGGATTCTGATCTGTTCTGTGGATGAGAAGTTGGCTGTACTCCACTGACTGTACTTATCAACTAATGTAATGAAGTTTTAATGTCAAAAATCTGTTGTTGATGTGTTGCTTACAGTTACATGACATAGATTTTATCTTCAAAATAACCCCAAAACCGAATTGATACCTGTATTCTGTCAATATATGCAAGCGTGCAGATGTTAGGAAAAAACAGATTTGAATTTCTCCAAGCAGTAAGGGATAAAGGTCTAAGGTGAATATCTCAGTAGCTGCTGTTTATTACATGTCCCAGCCTGCAAATGAGTGGTAACTCGGTGGCACTGTAGAGTACCCCTGCAATGTTTCAACAGGAGACAAACATTGTAGAAAGATGCAACCAGTAATCCTGCATGGGTAGAACTTTTTAGAACTGTGTGTTTTAATGGCAAGGTGATCAACATTTTTTCTTGCTTCTGTTTCTCTAATGCAGCATTCTGCAAAAGAATTAAGGTAAGTCACAGAGAAAATTTTGTTCTTATTGCGTGATGTGTTTATGGTGGATATGGGAACAAAGATAGCTTCAGAAATGAATGGATGATTACTGTTTTGATAGAGCTGTTGCACATAAAGGGAACTTAATCTGTGTTCTCATTTAACAAGAGAAAAACACTACTTTCACAAATTCTCTCATACTTCTTTTTTCTGCCTAGGAACAGAGGGCGGGTTTTAGTTTTTTGCCTAAATGGTGCAGTGATCAGATTTTCAAATCTTTATAATTTCAGATCAGGTCATCTGGCAGCTTAGTATGGACTATTCCCACAAATTATGTCTTGAATATCTGTTAGGCTTCCTGATGAAGTGTGGGTATAGAAGAATATCTACTGATGTCCGATAAAACAAACTAAAAGAAATAGGTTGAGATATGGGCCATGTATGTTTAGGAATATGTCTGCATGTTCTTGATGTAGAATGTAGAAAGATGAGAAGCTTATTGTTTGGTTTACGTAGTTACACGGTAGTGTTAAAAATCATCTGTAAAAGAAACTTTCCTATTTTTGGAGGTCTGGTACTTGCCTAGTGTTATGGAAGTAAATGAAATATCTTCTGACAGCTCAAGGGAGGGGTGCAGCAGCCTAGTGTTCCCAACAAACCAAGCAGTGCTTTCTGTAGAAAGGGTGCCCAGGGAGGTTTTCTTGCTTCTGGTAAAGATGAATTTTATCAAACACCAAATTCACATGTTGGTTTATCTTGTACTGAAAAATTCCACCAAATGCTAGTGAAAACATGTTCAGAGAGGAATTAAGAGGCAAAGCCTGTAAGGGAAGGGCTTCACTCCTATGTTTATACATTTGGCTCTGAAAGGAGAGCCTCACAGCTCCAGCAGGCCTGCAAGGGGCCCCAAGCCCTCGGTGGTCCTCCTGAGCCCCTCTATATTACTGTTGCCTTGGGCTGGCAGCCCAGGCATGCAGAGCACCGAGAGCTTGGCTGTCATTCAGCGGGAATAGGCACAAAGCAGTGGAAAGAGGACGTTGGGTAGCAATAAAAACAGAAGTTAGGAAAGCAAAATATATGTATAACACAAATATTTAATTTTTCAACTTGTGTGGTTAGCTCTGTGGTGGGTTTGGGTCCTGCAGGGTTTGTCTTGTTTGTTTGGTTTTAGCCTTCTGCAGTCCCTTCATGTCCATCCATTCTCCCCATTGAGAACTGAGGATGCAATTATCATGACTAGTTAAGAGCAGTGAAATTACACCTTGCTGAGCTAACTCTTCTGAGATTTACTATGCTTATTCCTTTTGTCTGTGATATAATTACATTCAGTAACGGGGGCATTCAGCTTGAACCTATGCTTACAGAACCTCTTTTGCCTTGTGTAATTTTAAATTCGGTTAAGTGGCTAATACTAGGAGTCAGTAATTGTTATGACATTGTTTAACTTATTTTCAGTCACTTTTGCCTCCTGAATACTTAAATGCAAGTCCCTGTTAATTAGCCTGATGTTTTTAAAATGAGGTGACTTAATACTTTAAAATTTAATCTAAAGGTTATGCACCTCGTGTGTCAGAGATCAGCAGCACTGGTAAAGAATGTTTAATGTCACACCTAGTGTCTGTCTCCAAAGATGTATCTTACCCACTTTGAGGTGTAAGATACTGTTCTTAAAATCTGTCTTAAAATCTGTCTGCTTGTTCAACCTCAAGAGAGTACTGGAATCCTTTTGAGAACAAATCCTTGTAATATCTCCCATTTGACAAACTCAGAAAAGTATGTAGTCTTCATAAGAAAAATTGAACAAGTACATGCTGGGGGTGAGGGAAGACATGACTGACTCCTCTGTTCCATGTGAATTGCTGGCTTGTTGGGTTTCAACACAGCTTTTCATAGTTCTTACCTACTTCATTTGCAAATACACAGGAGCATGGTGTCATTCCTAGGGGAAGCCTGGCTGCTTCAATGCCCAGAGTCAAGATGATCCCAACAGTTTCATTTCACATTAGTCAGAGAGATGTTGCCATTGGATCCATTTGATCTATTCAAGTTAATTTGCTCTAGCTGTAGGATATAAACCTCACAGCCCAGCAGGATGGGTGTAAAGTGATTACAGCATATTTTCCTTAGTTTAATACTTAAAAATATTCTTGTTTTGATTAGCTGAAGAATAGAGGAATGGCAAACTTCTGTTTTGATTATAACCCTACAAATGAACATCAAGTAACCGGACACAGGATCATACTGTATCCATGTCATGGCATGGGACAAAATCAGGTAAGATTTGGTTTACTTTAATTCTGACTAACACGGTTGTAATGTAAAAAAGTATGGTAAAGGCATTGCAGTAGGGCTGAGAGAATATGTTGCCACAATGAGGTAGTCTTAGGTCTGATTTGGTTCTTGCACTGAATGCTTGTAATTTTTATGTATCTCCAGGTCAGATTTTCTTCATTCTAAAGATGTGTCTGCCCAGATGAGGGAACTCATGCATACCTTAATTATGCCTTTCCACAGAGCTCATTAGCAGGGGTTAATAGCACAGCAGTGCAGCTGTAGTGTTTATTAGGCCAGTGTTTCCTCACTTCCAGCTGGTCTTGGGCAGACCACATCTCTGAACTTTTGTCTGTCCATGTCTCCAAAGCCCTTAATAATATTGCAAACCTCACCTAGTTCTGCCTGTGTCTGTCATTGTGTCTTTTCCTGTTCACGCTTGTCTTAACTGTGCAAGTGGTTTCGGATGCCATCTTCTCCTAAACTCTACAGTAATGTCATCTTGGGCTTGTGCTCCAGGATCCTGGGGAGCAGGGATCCCTCTAACTCTTTCATTATTTCTTTCCTGGTTTTAACTCCTGAAGCTGAAAATGCTTGCTGGTGTCTTTCTCCCTGCTGACTGAAAGTGTGTGCATTCGTGGTTAGTTAGGATACCCATAAAGCTCTCTGCATAATGCCATGTTAAAAGTGTTTATGGACATTGTGTGCCAATTTACAATGGTGGTTTTGCATGGCTTTGAGTGACCACCTTTTAGAATTCAGGTTTGGTGTTTGTGTGGCATGTAACATGTACTTCCCTATCTAGCTTGATTTTTGGCTTCTAACCCGGATTAAACTGTATAGCATGCTTCTAGTGAGGAGGGGTGAAGAAACAACTAAGGTCTTTGTTGAGAGTAAGTGCATAAAATTGATGGCTTGGGTGGCTTTACTCTTTGGGAATTATTTTTTTTTTTTTTCTTAAGGAAATTAAGCCAAACATTCAGTTAGGAAAGGAAAAAACAAGTTTGGGAAAGAACCAGAGATGTGTCAGATAAGCAGTGTATCTGTTATCTTTCTGAACTTTGCGTTATAAATATATACGAGCTTGAGGAGCGAAAAGCAAGTCTGTATTAAGAAAGAAGCTTCTAATATGAATTGCACTTTAAATAAGAAAAGGAAAACAGTAGTCTTGGCGCACTGTGCTTTGGATCTTAGAAGAAAGTAGATTTGGTTTTGGTAGCAAGTTTGTTGCCTTAAGTGCTAGCAACAAACTTTGCTGGTTTTTAGTATTACTTACCAGTTTGTCTTAACTTTCCTAATGTTTCTATCCTGGAGACCAAGATGCAGGGTAGGGCAGGCAGAGAATCTTGCATCATAAAAGCCAAAGGATCTCAGTGCTGACAGATGTATGTCAAGTCACTAAGTCACACCACCCCACCCCATTTTACTCCTCCAGTTCAGCTCCATGCACAAGTTAGTACACTTGTATACACCTATATAAAAGATAAGCTGATAATCAGGCAACAGAGTTAAGCCACTTCCTTATGAGGAAGAGTTGATTGCTATATTGTAGATAAAGAAGTATTTCAAGTATGGGATTGCATACTCAAACACAAAAGGTATTTATAGATTTTTTTTAGATTACTGAGAGAAGAAGGGTTGAATCTTTTTGTATTTTTCTGAGAAAAAAAAAAAAAACTTTGAATTTTCCACCAAGAAAAAATAATGATACAGGACAAAAGGGGAAAGCAAAAGAGAAGTGCAGCTGAGAGATGTGTTGTCATGAGATGACACTTTTACAGTTATCCTTTGTTTAGCTAGCACTAAAAGATTAACTGAATTTACTGCAAAGATACCACGTTACTGGATAGTAATGCTCTCACATCTCTGCTGATGGTGCCACACACCTGCAATAGCAGCACCGGGCTGAGAGCTCCGATGCTGTGGGAGCGGTGCAGTTAGCGCTCCCTCTGCTGGCATCCAGGCAGCAAGAGAAATGGAGAAACTGCCTGGCTGCAATATAAAACCGTGAAAGAAAATAGGAGGTGACACGGGGAATTGCAGAGTCTGAGGAGGGAATGCCAAACAGAGGAAATGGGCAGAAGGCATGGAACCAAGGAAAGGGGGCCAAGGTGACAGGAGGCAGAAGAAGCTTGTGACAGAGGTAGGGCAACAGGCAAGGAGCCTCATGTGTGACAGAGGAAGGCAAGGAAGGAGCATGAAACAAGCAGAATCACTGTAGACCCATTTAGTGGAGATACCGATTGGAAAATGGGGGTATGAGTAGTAGTTGCAAGAGAAGAAGTGAACAGCAGGAAGAACTGCAGGTACAGGAATAGAGGGAGGCTAAAATAAGACAAGATGTAGAAGCACAAGTGAGACAGGAAATGGAAGTCAGGGTTGCTGAACTTGCACCTTCTTTTTCTGGCTCACAAATAGCCCTGAAACCTGCCAGCAGGATATGTCTCTCCATTTCCTTCCTGTCCCCCACCTTTTGACAGTTGTTCTTCAAAGGTAGCAGGCTGCTTCTGGTGGTGTGAATTCCTTAGCTCAGTTGGCAGGTGACAGTGGCAGGATTGAAACAATCAAATCTCCCACATGTACATCTGTCACTGTCAGCTGATGGAACTGATGGTGACCAGGTTTGTCATCTTCTAGTTGTGTTAAGGTGAGCAGGGCATTTCAGAGTTTCACAGATGTTTGCTAACAGCAGGTAGCCCTTATCTTCTGATTGTCCTTGGAAGAGAATCTGGCATCCTAATACAGAACTCTTCTGCCTGTTCTCCTCCAGTCTGTTCTCATCACACATTACCTATATACAGCTTTAGCAGCAAACCCTCATTACAAAGCTTCCATGCAGTCCCCTGTCCAGCACCATGTATCATAGGCAGTTGCAGTTTCTTCAGTCCATGCTACTTAACACTTTCTTTTCCATGCTGGCTGTCTCACAGCCTTTTGCTAACACCCTTGCTCTGTCTCTCCTCTCGCTTATTCTTCCCCCAGTTACTACCCAGACTAGGTAATGTTTTGCTTGTTTTCACATGCCTTTCTTCTTTCCTGGCTAGCTCCCATTTTGAATCCTTTAGTCTTTTTCTCATCCCTTCTTCTAGTTGCAGTGTTTGTTCCACGATTTCTTTCTCAAATAGTATTTCCTGCTGCACATTCACTCTGTTTCATGGTATAAAGGAATGAAGTTTATTCTCCAGAGTACAGCTCAGTAAAGTTATTATCCAAAAACATCTTGATAGGATTTAACATTAATGAAGGTTAACTTGGTCAGACATCTGTGTCTTACACTCCAGTACACCCATCCTCTGGCATGATATGCTACTGGCAGGTGGCTGTTTTTGTAGGGGACAACTGCAAAAGCTTTTTTCACTGGAAGCAAATCTCCACTTAAAGTGACCTCTGAATATCTGTGTGCACTGTGCCGAGAGGAGAGAGCTCTGTGCTCTTGATTATTTATAAAGTCCAGCACCTGCTCCCATGTTATGTCTCAGTAACTAAAACTAATCTCAGAAAACTAAGGTCTCTGGTAATTTGTTGCTATTTTTCCTTGAATCCATGGCCTAAATGAGACTGTTCTTTTTAGTCCTTTTGAGTTACTTTTGTGTAAGGAGTTGTTGTGTAAGTAAAACAGGTTGTTTAAAATTAGTGAGTTTATTATAGCAAAAAGATGAGGATACAACTGCAGTGGTAGGACCTGTGTGTATATGGAAGAGAGACAGAAAATACACAAAATGCTGGCTGCTTGGTGCTTGCACCTCACGCTGCTGGAGTTTTGTAGGATTGTCTATTCCCAGTATATGAAAATGCAGGCTTTGAAATTCAACACCAATGAAGCCCATTGCCCTTCCTGGTATGGCTGGGAAGCAGTATGGAGGGCACCCACGTATGATGGCAGGAAGCTGATCTGATGTAGTAGGAGGATGGGAAACCACTGAACAGCCTGCTTTGTCTGGCAGTACTTCCTCCAGTATTCCCATTTTCAGCTGATAGATTTGAGGCAAATAGGGAGAGGCAAACAAATAGCTTAGCAAAGCCCTTGGGTTTTCTGTGAAAGGGGTAACAGACCTGGTATCCTCTCTGCTGGTTCTACCCATCAAGTGCAAACTTCTTCATATGTGCAGAAGAGCAGTATCCAGGCACAGGGAGGGATGAGAGTAGGTTACAGGGTGTGGTGAGGTAGCTGAAATCTACCTACATCGCTTTTTCTGCAGAGCAATGATGCAGCTGGGGCATATCCCATAGATCACCCAGAAGTGCTAGGCACTGGGTAAAAGGCCTCATCAAGCTTCCCAGTAGCACTTAAAGGAGTCTGCTGGTTCTCTGAAGCAAAGAAATGCTGTATAGCTACTAGTTGCTGAGCTATGGATCAGTTTGAAAATGCTTCCCTTCTGTCCACAGAACCAACCGAGCGAGGAAAGGGCAGTAAAGAACACTTTACCTTTTGAGGACAAAAAGATTTATCTCATGTATTACTGGAGCTTGAAAAAGCCTGAAGCCTGAAGTATTTATTTCATTTGAAGGAGTATAGGTTAAAGAACTGTATAATATTCATTGGACAAGGAGGCAGGAGTCCTTAGTTGCTAATGCTACAACCTCAATCCTTAATGTTATCCAGAAATAACATTCTTGTTATTATAAAGTTAATGTTATTCAGAAATAACCATTTTATTTGCTCTTCTATTCCAAAATCTGGTACAAGTCCTTGAGAAGTCATTCAAGGGAGATGTCAATAGTCAGGAGCACTCTGTCCTAGTAGCTGTTCCATCTACTCTTGATGCATCTGGTGCAATCGGCAGCTTGTAGGCTTTCACTGACACTGAATGCAAATTGCTAAAAGGAGTTATTATATCTAATAAATCTACTAATGAGCAAGGCTCTACATGTGGCCCTGTAAAAGTGGCAGCTGTAAAAAAATGTCCATCCAGACACAAATGAGCGGGATTGAAGCTTTTTTAATTCATTATTCACAAGTCGTAGGCTTAAAATGAGTGAGTGCCCTTTATAGCTCACTGTGGTGCCTGAGGTTGTAGGCTTTCCATGTGGCAGTCAGATACTGAACATGAGCACTAGAGCCTGAAGGCCAGGGAATAGTCCCTGCCTATTAGGGTAAATAGAATCATAGAATAGTTAGGGTTGGAGAGGACCTTAATATCATCAAGTTCCAGCCCCCCTGCCCTAGGCAGGGACACCTCACACTAAACCATGTAGCCAAAGGCTCTGTCCAACCTGGCCTTGAACACCGCCAGGGATGGAGCATTCACACCTTTGTGTGCCTTCAGCAAACAAAGGTGAATGGGATTTCA
>JANHGB010054057.1:0-16510 GCA_026283785.1 Coracopsis vasa
TCAAGGCCAGGTTGGACAGAGCCTTGGGTGACATGGTTTAGTGTGAGATGTCCCTGCCTATGGCAGGGGGGTTGGAATTAGATGATCTTTCCAACCCTAACTATTCTATGATTCTATTCTTGAACACATGCAGGCAGACAGGCAGGGAGCCTGCAGTGCATCATACTGCAGTCACCCATTGCATCACTGCTGAGAAACGAAAAATTTCATGGCTTATTGAACACTGCAAATAGTCACAGCAGATAAGACACAGCTCTAAATTATTTAATTTATTTATTTTCTAGTTGTTACACACTGAGAAATTCCAATTGTGCCGCAGCCTACACAGCCGTACTTGCTTTCCTCCTGAAACACAGCTGATTGCTCTGAGCTGAATTAAACAGCAAAGCCTCCCATGCCCAGAGAGGATTGAAGCACAGCTCTCCACCTGTTGGAGCTCACCTTCTGAAAGCCAAGGACCTCTTTGCACTCTCAGTAGCTCAACAGCCCCATGTTTGATAGCTGACCAGACACTGTTCATGGTGGTTGTACCACTAAACGGTGGCATCTTCCACTGAAGGCAGCTGGTGGGAGGTCTTCCCATTAAGCATTCCATTTTGAAAGCTGCGCATATCTCCCTGGTGCTTGCAGGCTTGCCAGCCTGCTGCAGGGCTTATCCGGGTGCAATGCAGGAATCCTGCTTTCCTGAAGGCAGCATTTTAGTGTTGCTATACCAGCAATATGTATGATGGACACATGCATGCTACTTTCCAGAGGGTGGAAGGAATCATACCTAAAATAGAGCTATTCCTAATTTTTACTCTTTATGGTGTACAGCTTTCCCTGAGTAGCCTCAGTTCTGCTTTACCTTCTGACTCCAAAGGGCAGGTCAGGTGTGTCCAGACAGCTCCCTCTTTTACGGGCTGCTTAAACTAGAGAGGAGCAGATGGCCTTGAACCATCTTCTCCATATATTGGCATCACTTTGCCTTCACTAGAGGCTGATCACCTCCAAAGCACGTACATCAAAAGATCCACCAAAACACTAAGGATTATTTCCACTATATTAATTTTTATTCTAAATGCTGCAAACGCACAAAAGGAAATCTTACACCTAGATAATGAACTGAAATGGCTTCAGCTACATTGGATAGAATTTACTATTATTTAAAATAGCATGTAACCAGTGATAACAACAGTGCAGCTAACGCTGACATCTTATTTTTTCTTCAAGAAACATTCCTAGATTCATATATCCCTCCTGCTGAAAGAGGAGGGATATATGGAAGGGGTTGCAAGTGCCCTTACAGGTATCAGCACCCACAACGCACATTGCATAGATCAGCTGCCATTTCAAGCTAATTTTTCAGTGTTGCAGTTTGCAACACATGCAGTTTGACTCAGCTTTTCAGCAACTAGATTGCTTGAATGTTATCATTTCCTCCAGCTCTTAGTGTCGTCAATTTTGCAGCATGTTTGGCTTAATGGCTACTGCCAAGGAAGAGAAGGTGCTGTCACGTCCCACAAGTGCTGGGAAAGCCTTGGAGTGGCACAGGATTCACTGTGGCACTCAGCCCAGGATGGGGCATGCATCCAGCACTGGTTTGCACAGGCAGGGTGGGATGCCGGCTGCAGAAGATCACTCACCATCTGCTCATTCACTGGTGTAGAGCAATTCAAAGGGAGCTACACATTTGTAATGACCTGAATATTTCAGTGCTGGCACATTTCTAATTAGTATGGCTAATTTGCTTTCAGATCTTTTTCTTTCCTGTAAAGCTCAGCCTGCTTTGCAAAACAAATGATAATTTTTCTGAAATACCTTTCTTCCCTTTGGGTTGCAAACCAATCAGCCCCAGGGCTCAGCCTCCAGCAGACTGCAACCCTGCCACCTTAAGATAGCTTCAGAAAACTGCAGCCTTTTGCTGGCAAAACCATTCCTGAATCCACCCTCCATCCTTCACTTCCATCCTTCATCCTCCATTTTCCACCCTGCATCCTCCACTCTACAACCTCTATCCTCACAAGTTTCCCAAAGCAGAAGGGTGAACCACATGTGAGGGATGCCTCCTTCACATATGTGATGCTGCACACCCCTGACCTGTTACCTGCTGCAGATCCTAAAATGGGGTTTCCGCTGCTGGAGGGGGAGCTTTCCAAAACCACCCCAAACAAAAGTGTTCTGTTTCATGATGAAGGAGCATCCCTCCCGAATGCACCCAGCTCCTGTTACTGCACACCTGCAGGTGGCCCGCACTTTTCCTCCAGGACTCCTAGTGGTGGTTGTGTTTGATGGAGTGGATGTGGTCCTTTCAGTGCCAGCCTGATACCAGTGGTGGGTAGAACACCACCTGCAGACACACTGCAAATCAGGATTTGGTGGGTCAGGCTCTGTACATTTGAACAGTCAATTTGGCCCTTGTCATCAGTCTTTCTAAGCCCTTCAGTAAATTAGTGGCCCACATTTTCATTTTATCCATCAGCGTTAGTGCAGCTTTAATTTCAGCTTATTTTGCAGGGAGAGTAATAGTTCAACGACAAGAACAAGAGTAGAACACAAGTGGATGAAACTGCTGCCCAGATGTTTCTCCATGGTCAGGAGAAGGGAGGTGTCCCCGCAGCACAGAGACTCAAAAATACTGGTATGAAAATCAGAAATATAGGCAGAGCCAGCAGTAAAAGCACATGGTCACATCCCTGGCAGCCCTGGGGAGGCTTGTGCTGCAGGGATATCAAAACCCTACCTAGCCCCGCCTGCAGAGGCAGTTCTCAAGGCTTCTCTTTTCTCCTGTGCAGCAAAGAAACACAATCCTTGTTGACTGAGCATCCTTGCACTAGGAGAAATCATCTGCCAGCAGCATGGGAAGGAAAGCTTTCTCCCAAAAAACCCTGCTCACGTGTCCCCAGGCAGCTCACCTCTGCAGCTGCCAGTGTCCTCAGAGATTAATGCTGTAATATAAGAAATACTCATAACAGCTCTGTAGACCATAAATATGATCCTACAGGGCCACAATTAAGCATATAACCGATCAGAAAATATTTAATGCTTGCAACAGGTTTTCCTTCTCAGGCCCATTAGATAATGAGATACTGGTGGGAAAATCTAGGCAGGCTGTTGCTGGAGTTCAGCAAAAGGGCTAATGAGACAGCAAACAATGTTCCTTTTAGACCCTGGGCTTCAGGAGCCCCAAATTCCCAACATTAGAGCTAACACATTTTAAATTACTTCCCAAGTCCCAGCCCTGAAGTCTGTTTACATTTTGGAGAGCAGCCAAGAGGTAGCTTAACGTTGGTAACAAATCCATGCTGAGACAGGATGTCTTCTTGGAGGGTCTGCCCCCAGGTTATCGCTGCCGCTCCAGCCCTTGCCCCTGAGCTAACAGGGGGGACACACTCGACTTCTCTGACACCCAAACCTCACTGGTTGGTTGTCCCCAGTGGTGATAAACACACACACAGCCATGCAGCCTCCACTCCAGCCACCAAACGTGGTGGTAGAAAGTATGCTGGGCACAAGGAAGCAATGCAGTAAGTCCTTCAGATCAAGCTACGTACAGGGGCAAGCAAGGGCTGACTGATGCCAAAATACAGCTGTGCTTCTTGGAAGTTCCTGCTTTGGCAGTGGAAAATCTAATACAGGTTTTGGGTGAAGGTGGTTTGAGTTTGGGTTTTGGGTTTTGGTTTGAAACAACATCACAGTTTGCTGTGTCTTTTTCTATGAAGGTGGTGAAATCCGACTGCATTGAGAGCTAAGTTAGATGACCTTCACAATCGCATCTCCTGCCTGATAGGAGGTTGTAACAAGGTGGGGATTGGTCTCTTCTCTCAAGTAACAAGTGATAGGACAAGAGGAAACGGCCTCAAGTTGCACCAGAGGAGGTTTACATGGGATATTAGGAAAAATTTATTCACCAAAAGGGTTGTCAGGCACTGGAACAGGCTGTCCAGGGAAAGGGTGGAGTTGCCACCCCTGGAAGTATTTGAAAGTATATATAAGTGTAAATGTGGCACTTAGGGACACACTTTAGCGGCGGATTTGTCAGTGCTGGTTAATGGTTGGACTGGATGATCTTAAAGGTCCTTTTCAAGCTAAATGATTCTATGATTCTATAAGGACATATAGAAGCTTATGAGGAAAAGGGTGTAGATAATTAAAAAAAAAAAGGAAAAGAACATACAGTTAAAAAAGCAAAAAACAAACAAAAAAACCCCACATTAAAACCAGAAAAGAGTTTCACCCATCTCACAATTCAAAATGATGGGGTTCCCCATTCTTCCAATTTTCTTGCATGTGTTAGAGAAAGAAAAGCTGTTTCTCATGAATCTTGTCAGATCCCCCAGGCTTAAATAATGGTCATGACCAATATAATATTCTTCAATAGGTTTTGATGCCTCCACAATTTGTATTTCTCTCTGATATGTGGAGGTATATGTTTTCAACAAAAAAATTTGACACATTATCTTTGTGCAGAAGCAGCGCTCCAGCAGATGTGTGGCAATACACAGAGTCTAACTAGTCATTCAGTATTGTCCCTCAGGAGCTGGGGCCATGTCCCCCATCTTTTTCTATACTTCACTGTACCCTTGGCTGATTTCAGCATTGAAGTTGAAATATATACCAGTTTGTAGCAAAATTCAAAGTTTGTAGCTCTAGAGTAGAGCCTAGGAGTTTGCATCCCTACATTTGTAAGGATGTACTACTTGTCAGGATAGTTGCAATATAAAAAAGAGGCTTCTTCCAGACCTGTGTTGTGTTTCAGCCTTTTCACTCATGTATTTTGTATGTATTAAATAAGGTATTTATTTGCATTTGTGAGATGCTTGTCTTACTTGTTTTCCAACAATGTTGCTCTGAGTATTTAAGCTATTTGTAAAGGAAAGGACTAAAAAGCTTATACATTTGTTGCTCAAGGTGCTCATCAAAGATCTCAAGATATCTTCTCAGATATATTAAAAAAGTACTAAATAGGAAGCATGTAGGTACATTTCCAGAGTGTCAGAAAAATGTACCTGTTGGCAACTGAACACAACACTAGGGCTGCACAACTTGGAGTATGATATGATGCAGTGTGAAATACCTACCCAAGGACATGGAGCTGATACAGCAATCTAAAATCTCATACTTTAGAGAATTAGGTCATCTAATTCATCCCTTCTGTCAGTGCAGAATTGCTCCTTATATTTTCGAGTGCATCCTCCAGTGTACCATTAAATAATACAATTAATTTGGGCTAATAATATAATTAATTGGAGCTGTACACAAAGATATCTCAGATTCTCTTTTGGGACATCTATAATCAAGAATGATTTCTTCCTTCCCTCACATTTATTGATACAAGACCAGTTTCTAACCAGCAGATTTATGGGGCCTGCCTGTCCCACCAGTTCACCATCAACAGAGATGGACACCTTCCAGTTTACAGCCCAGAATTGCATTTATGCCCCAGCTCATTTCGGAGGTAAGGCTGCTTTGGAGACAGAATACTGCAAACAAAAGAAAGATTCCTGTTGGGATTATTTTCTTCCGGCATCACATTATACCCATCCACCATGTCTAAGATGACCTTCAGTCTCTCTGAACTTTTCCCTGGGGAGCAAGATGAAGAGGCATTTGCATGCCCAACCCTTTTTTCCTGACATTTTCTAGCATGTAGATAGAGCTTTGTTAGTTCTACGTTATTTATTTGATCTTAGGGTTTTTATCCTTGGATTTCATTACCCAATAGCACTGGAAATTATTTTGAAGGCTACAAGGGGGTTCTTCATAAATAAGAAATATGCCACCTGACCCTCATTATTCTCCGGTTCCTTCTGCAGAGCTTCATTTAACATATGCAGAATATAAGCAAAAATATAAAGGGGTAAAAAACATGAGAAACGGTGTCACACAGACAAATGCATACGCCTGCTTCAGCTTTTATGTACGGGAATGCTGGTAGTCCTCAGATGTCTACAGCAGCTTTGCATGCCGAGTTGTTACAGCACACTGGCATGATCAATAGCACCATTAATCTTTCATATGCTGCCTTCTTCCATGCCCACTCCATGCTTTTTTTTAGAGCAATATAAAAGAAGATTTGCAAATTAAGAAAAAAAAAACAGCCCAGGAGTGGGTGCATTGGGAAGGGTTTGGTGGCCTGTGACTGTGTCAGGGATGGCACAGCCTGAGTATGAGCAAGCGATGCATTAGTGCACTAATGGCAGCAATTACCGTGTATGGTGCTCTTCAAGTATTATTATAAGTGTTACTTAAGAGACGTGCTATCCTCAGATAGATCCCCATCTCCCTGAGGAGACCACTGGAAGCTGAGAGGAAATGCACCAAGTAGAAATTAGTATATTTAATAATCTTAAGATTTAATGACAAAGCACAGTATGTGGAAGAAGGAAGAAAAGGGCAGGGTCATGACACTATAGCAAAAAGGATATGACTAAACAAGCCTAGGATCTTGTGGGAGAAACAAAGCCAAGGAAATATGGGGTATTTTGAAGGGAACTTTTCCCAAATAATAATAAATCAAATGCTAAGTTCTTACTTAAATGCAAAGCGCTCATCTGACAATTTCCAACTCAAAAGCCAATTAGAAAACAAAATACTCCTTCATGTTTTTAAGATGGAAACATCCCAAAGTTACAGCTATGGCACACAGACAACAGAACCCCTCTCCAGTTGACAAGCACTTCTGGGGAGCTGAACCAATAGAGATGTTCTAAGCATGAGCAGCATGTCCAACGAGTAATAAGGAGAGAGAAACGCAGGGTGAATGCACTTTAACTAGTAAGACTCACAGTCTGTAAAGGCTTAAATTATACCCGCACTAAAGTCTGGTGGGAGTAACACCTCATGAGGGGCTGCAGCTGTGATTTATGTTCCTTGACACTGTCCCAGAAGGAGCTTTGGGAAGGAATGGGTTCTCACTTGCCTGCTAGTCTGAAAAAATGAGGGGAGAAAATCATCTTAAGTTCATTCACTCCTTCATTATCAATGTTAAATTTTTGTCCCATGAATAGTTACATCACAGCTTCTTGTTGGCATTTTGGGATTAAAATAGGCAAATTAAATGATGCCTTGAAACCAAGTATCAGAATGATGGACTTGGGAAATGCTGAAGTGAACTTTACAGGCTTTTTTCCAGCCCCCCAAAGTATCTTGGTAAGTTACAGAAAACTGTGCAAATAACTGTGACAGATCTGATTTTACATTTTCTCTGAATAGGAAGTATTTTACCAACAAATTGCAAGCAGCTCCACTTGAGAAGATGCAAAAAACATGGTTCACAGCCAAGGGAAATTACTTTGCTTCACCGCCAAGTGGCTTCCTACACCTGCAAGGCGATAAAACGGGAAAATAAATGTCACGTACAAGGAAAACCAAACATAGCAAACACCAATATTTTTTTTGCAGTGGAAACTGTTACGGGAGCTCTACCTGAGCTGCTGTGTGGGTTGGCTTCAAAATGGAGAGAAGACACTTCTGCGGATCAGAGGAGGTCCCAGCCTGATGCTGTCCCTCCCACGCACACTGGCCTTTTCATCTGCACAACCTGCCACCTTTCCCAGAACACCTGCAGAGATATTCACTTTGCATATATGCAGACAACAATTAGTATTTTCCCTGCTGGAAACACCAGCTGCCTTTGCCTTTACTGCATTCGGTGATAAATATTTGCAAATACTGGAAGCTTCAATAAACCAAACATCATATGTACTGCAAGAATTTATAGGAAAGAATTAGTCATTAGGACTTTTGAGAAATTTGGAATAATTTATTTGAAATATGGTACAAAAAGATATGAACACAGTATGGTGCTATGAACCAAGATGGGCTCTTTTGCAGGATGAAGCAATACCGTTTAGAGTAAGAAGAACAAGGCTGCTAGAGGGAGAGAAGTTTGTTTACAAACATACCAAAGGTTGGATGAATTTGCATGGAGCTGTGATTTTGCTGTAGCACTCAGGTTAGGAAAAGACTAACCACATCCAAGGGCACCATGCCGCCTCTGGGCTTCAGCTAAACTGCTTAAAGCGGGAGCAAGAGGAGCAATTTTAGCTCCTGCTAAAGTTATTATTATTGGTAACTGGCTGCATTCAGCACGGAGCTTTTAAATGTTACTTCCTATTGTTGTGAGGTCCCTTGCTGGGCTGTTTCAGATGCACGGCTGTATCGATCCGCCCGTACCGACCCCCTCCCGAAGCTCCGCCAGACAAAAGGGCTCATTTCACACCCAGCTGGATTCACTCTGGGAAGTACATTCCTGAAGGGGCTCCCTTGAGTCAGACACGCACCACTTAAATGGTATTTCTGGGAAAATAAAATAATACACAGTATATTTAGTGATTAAACCTGGGAAATAGCTATAATATATCTTGGGCTTTTATTTTAAAATGGGAGAGTAAATAGCATTGGAAAACCTATTGGAAAATCCTACAGCAGTATTTAAAAGGACGACAGCTCTCACTCTTACCCAGCCAGGGCAAACTGGAGGACAGATGGGAGAAATATGGATAGGTTCTTTGTCCATATAAGTGACATTGAGCAGGGCACTTTGAATGATCAAGTAACCAAAGTGATTTAATTTGCTTTCCTAGGAAAGAAACTAGCCCAGACCTTGCCAGCCTGCACCCAGGAGGAGCCGGACTAGCAAGGTTCAGGTAGAGTGAGCCCACCTCCCGGTGGGTGCTGCAGCCGCCAGTGTGTTGTTGCCTCTTGTCTTCAGTCAGGCTTGACATGCACTGCTGGAAATCTTAACAAATTCCCAGTCCCAAGGAGAGTTCTCCTGTTCAGGTGCATCGTTTCTGTTCTGACATCTGCTGCCTCACCCACAGGGCGCACACTCAGCACTGAATCCACTTCTCTCTGCCCATGCTGGGACTGAAAACCCTCCAGCTCTCAGAAATGCCTGTGCCCCATAGGAAAAGGCTGCAGGTACATCCTGGAAGCCCTGCACAGCCTGGCTGCATCCCCATCACCTCTGCTCTGGGAAAGGTGACTTGAAAATACATGGGCTGGAGGAAAGCCAACACCGTCTTTGCAATAAAAATGTGTTTGTGATAAACACGCACTCTGGCAAATGCAAGATAATGGTGCTTTCTGGCAATATTTTTGCATTTTTTTGTTTCAGACACAAAGCCCCTGAGTTAATTGAGCAAAGCTGTTAAGTGACCAGGGTGAACCTTTGCAGTGTGCATGCTTTGCAGCAGCACACGTGGCCCCTGCACACCCACCTCCCAAGGTCAATTTATGGCATACGGTCGAGCAAAATGGAAACTCTTCCTGCACACGTCAACAGAAAAATCTAAGCAGAAAAGACATTATCAGCACTGGCACAGATGAGAGATTATCACATTTCTGTGGATATAACCTAAAGATAAGGGCAAAAATTCAAAGCAAGCTGATAGTTGATGTTGCTGTAGGAGAACTGATGCTGAATAAATTCATCTTTGGCAATGACACATGAAGGGAGGCATGACCTCTAGACTATCCGAGTGCTTACAACAACACAAGGACACTGATGAATTTGAAGCAGACGTCACTTTGACATATGAGAAAATCCAACGGATTCTGATTACAATATCCCATGGAGCCATAATTAAGGCCTTTATGGCAACAAAGAAAATTGGATTACATTATTTCAGTGCTAAACAGGCAGAAGATTGCAGGAAAGCCAAGAGTATAGGGTATAACAAGCCATAGATGTCTCTGACAGAAAACAAAGATGGGCAATTGCAGGATATTTTTAAGCAGTCTTGTGCTTTTCAAAATGACATAGGACAAACTCACAAGTGGCAGCAGAGGAAATCATACCTTCATTTTCTCTTGGTCTCTTTGTACTCCGAAATAATACCTTCATTTTCTCTTGGTCTCTTTGTACTCCATTTTTCTTAAGTAATAAGCTTCATGTACATCAGAGGAACTCTAAATGCAATCCACACACATTCCTTCCCTTCAATGTCTTCACAGTAAGAACCGAGTTTCCCATCACTGCTTTATTTAAATGATCCATACCACAATGCAAGTGCGTAATGCTGAAAATCCCCAATATGCACTGCAGTCACCTAAACTCTCCATTCTTTAAAACACCAAACCAACTCTATAAGAACCAGAATCACCTGAATTAAAATCGCAAGTGAAAATCAGGCATGGGGCAGCTCTATCAAACTTTGCATTAGTTTAAAACCCTTTCCATTGCACTAATAAACAGAGTTTGTGTGATAGGGAGGAGCATTCAAGAACCTGCCTACATCTCCTCTTCACCGCCTTTTTCCATCAAGCACAGCAGTTTCTAGTCCCTCTTCTCCATCGTTTCAAAGAAGGTGGCTCATGGTCAGCAGTTCTCATTTTTCATTTGCAGTGGTCCAAATGAGCAGTGATTTGCCTTTTGGCAAAATGTCCTTGTCTATGTATGTCCTTGCTCTGAATGCAAATCCAAAACTCAGAGCAAAGCTCAGCCCAAACTGCTGATTTTCTTTGGTTCTTTGTCAAAGCCTTGTCAAACTTCACCAACATTTAGTCAAAAATTCCTCCCAACCCTTGTCAGAATGTTGGCTGATTTTAGCACAGGACGTTAAATTACAAAACATCTCTAAGTAGGCAAACTGTAAAACTGTATCAAGGCACCCTTTTTTACAACAAAACAACAGAGTAAAAGTTGTTTTCAATAACACGGTGCCACCATAGTTCCAACTGGCTTTAAAACCCCCACATTTTATTTTTTTACCATGGTCCCTTGGCCCAAGTGATGCCTTATCATGTGGCCCCACCACTTTGAGGACATTGCAACATGTCCTCACCACAGTTCAGCTACAAATCTCAGATACCTAAAGTGAATAAAACTATGTATTATCAAGCCAGAGAATACAAATCAGCTTTCTCTTACTCATCTTACTCAGTTATACGATAGATTTCCCATGCACTTCATAAAACATAAATATCATTTGTTTTAATAAAAGGAAACCCACCAGGGAACTGGCTTCATCTCGGCTCTCAATTCATTGTCTGAGGGTCATGTTTTGCTAGGTTTCTCAGCAGATGGTACATCAGTCATATCCCATCAGATCACAAAGGTGTCTGTGTTCTGTAATATCGTTTTTTCTAGTATTCTTCATCCTCTCATACCCTTTAATAAAAAATACGAATGTGTCAAAGACTTTCCAGATTTATATTGATTTGAAACAGATGATAAACATTACATCTTCTTCACTTCTCACTGAGCAAAAAGAGCTGTGAAAAATTTCATTCCTACTTTGTTTCTTTTCTCAGCAGAATTAGCAAATATCCAGGTTGGAAATAATACGTGATATACCTAATGAAAAATGCATGAATTTTATCAGATTATTTCAGTGGATGGCCCCATCACCATTTCAAGACAGACTTTATGTTCCTGTGTTCTTCTTTTGTTTGCTTTTCTAAAAGGGACTCAGACAAAAAGAGAGGTTGTAGCCATATGGGGCAGGGGGAGAAAGTGTGCAAAACCTCTCTGAGACCTTCAAGGTGCTGTCTCCTATACTTCCATGGGACCCACCAGTATCTACTAGCACTGCCCCAGAACTTCACCTCCCAGATCTCAGCAAAAATCAGTTGAAAGTGCGTTCTTCCTACTTGTTTCCTTCTGTGGAGCATAAATTCAGAGGTTAATTTAAAAATAGCAGAATAGTGTTTTGGGAGGAGTGAAAACATATTTGAATTCTGGCTGAATTTAGCAAATTCAGAAATAGCAGAATGCTTCCTCCTGACACTTCATTTCAAAATGGCAAAATTGATTCACTTAAAAAGAGGTTAAACAGCAAGATTAACCCCAAAATACCCCCTCAGATTTCATCCAGATATCCAGATATCAAGAAAAAAAATATTTCAATTGAATATACTTCCTCTTCATTTGACTACCATTTTTATTTTTATATAAAATCCATTATCTCTTCAGCTTTACTTTGCTTTCAGTATGAGCAAACTTGAGTTACCTGGAAATCTTATTTCTTTAAACATCCACAAGTCATGAATTTTAATGGTAGAACGAAAATTTGGAGAGGTATAAACTCTCAACAAAACCACCAATGGCAGAAAAAACATAGCATAGCCAGAAGTGCTGATTTGGAAGTCAAATAGCTTTGAGAAAATTGCACATGGCATTATACCAGAAGTAATGTCAGGATATGTAATGTGTACCTCAAGCTATACTGGAGTCAATTAAAAAACCCCTGCAACCTACTCAGGGTTTATTGGATTGCTAAAAAATGTCAGAACTGAAGTTAACAGATACATACACTGTACATGTTAAAATATGTTGAACAAAAAGGTCCTGTTTGTTGATGAGCCATAAAAGTATCTTCTTTAAGTTCTATAAAATGAAGTAATGGGTATTTTTCTCTTTTCCTCTTTCGTTATGTAGCCCATTCAGCCCCTGCAGGAACATCCCGCTGAGGAGCAGGGACACAATATCAGCTGACGAGGCAGGTTCTCTGCACAGGCAGGTTGGTGTTTGGGACGACGAGCAGTGACATAAATGCAGCAGTACTGATACCCTCTCAGGGCATGGGTCTGTTGCCTAGTTGAAAACACCAGACCCTGAGGCTGGCAGTAGACCTGCAGCCTATAAGAGACATCCAGCATCTAAGAGAAAAGTTCTTCCAGGGACCTAACATCACCAGAGATTTCTCCAACACCACCTCTCTCCTCCATTAGATGTTTAACCAGGCCTTTAGTCCCTGACTCAGCCCATTTTGGTTACTGGTTAATGCGTTTGTCAGTGGTCACCATCATTAAGCTCATCCCTTCACCACAGCCTCCTCCACGCTAGCTACGTGGTGCATGGGGAAGAGAAGACCTGGCAAAAGAATCACAAATTTCTTTTACCACTCCATGTTTTAATTTTCCATGTGGATTTTCCATCCCTGTTTTCAGATCCCATCCCATTTACCCTTCACCCTGTACCCCAACTCAATCTGCTGAACAGTGCTGCACACGCAAATGCACACCCCCAGAATCAGAAGCTTCCTGGAGGACAGCCCTCCCAAACCCCTGATAAGGCTTTCCCAAGGAGAAGGAAGGTAATTGCCACTACTTTATGATTCAGTTAATTACCTTGTGTTACGAGGATTATTATACTTGATTCACACAAAAGTGACTCAGATTGCACACAAAATTATTAACTGATAAAAAGATACTATATCTTTGTAATTAATTTTTTTGGGGGGAGGAAGGATGTGACTCTTGACCAATATTCTTCTCTCGGGAGGAACTGCAACAAGATAAATTTAAATGATAATCATTCTGGGCAAGAAAATTGAGACTGTCCCATTCCCTTACTCATGGACCCAAACCCGAAGGTCTCCGAAATCTTGAACAACAGGAGCGATTCAAAGCAAAGAGCAGCCATTCCCACATTTCCATGAAGCTGTCTGTGCAGGGGTGTTGAGGGGATTGCGGGGAGGAGGATGCTCAGAGAGGGGGTGGTCACGCTCCTTTTACAAATTATTTTTCTTTGTATCTCAGAACCACTTTCAGGAATCCTTCCAGGTACAGCTGGAACCCTTTCAAGCCAGTAAAAGATCAGTTTGACTTTCGTTGCTTCGATTAATCAGTGTGGTTACTCCCCATTCCAGGCTGCTACTTCTAACCTCCGCCTTTCCATACTGTTACCAGAGAGCTCTGCTTCACCAGAGTGCTTGCATGCACACATGCAGGGAGCCAGCAACCCTCCCTGTCCTGATGGTGGGAAACAGCAGACTACAGCAGTTGGCTCTCCTGTACTTTCCTCTCCTCTTCTTTCCTCTCCCTCTCCTATTCTATTCTGTTCTCTATTTCCACAATTATGTTCTTAGTCCCAGGCAGATATGAGAGGTACCTGCTCAAACCAATTCACTCAGGGATTGCACAAAGGCTTCAGCTATGATTTTGCAAAGAGGCACCTCTGAACACCAGTGAGCCAAGAGAACCAAATGCCTGGCACAGCTCAGCTGTGGATCTTGGGAAGAAAGGAGGGGTTTGGTATTTCATAGCTAAATAGGAAGGAGGGGAGTTTTCCCTGGCAGGGGTTGCATATGGATCATGCTGCCTTTGGCCCACAGATGCAAGGATGTCTGGCAGCTCTGCAGGGCTGGGGCACAGCATCCTTATGGGTGTTCCTGCCTGCAGCAGAGTCTGCAAGGATGGCGGGCTGCCTAGCACCTCCAGGAATAACCCCAGGGCACCCAAAAATGACTCTGTGGAGCACCAGTTGTGCCAGGCACAAGGTACATGTGTGGCCAGTTCCAACATGACAAGCAAGGGTGACACTCTCAGTCAGATCCGTTCCCCTAAACAAAGAACGCATGAGGAAGTAAGAAGGATGATACCATGGTGCAAATTATATGCCAAAAAGACAGAAGACGATGTAAAATCAAGATTTTAAAGCTTTTTCATAACATAGGTTACATCTTCAGAAAGCCTATTTTATATTCTATCTTCCATCCCTTTAGCATCACTTCCATGGAATATCAATATTAGGAAAGCACTGATGCACTTTACCAACTTGAAAAAGTTTGGCGCAAGTGAGATAAAAGGACTTGGATTTGATTTAAAGAGGAAGCTGATGGCATTCACTAGTGATGTAAACAACAGGAATGAGTTACCCTGCTGTCTTTGAACCAAACAGCTACTCTAAGACCTTACATTTATATTTTCTTTCCAAATCCTACTATATAGCATGCAGCAATTTCTGGACCATGCCGCAGCAAGAAATACGGGGCAGCAATTGCACTCCCTTAATCTGCCAACTGGCAAAAGCATTGCTCCACAAGAGTACACTGAGAAATATGTGCAGATCATAGGCTTTATGCAGCTACATGGGTTTAATTTGAGGCACTGTTGTGCAATCATGGTACTGGCATAAAAAGACATCTGTATCATTCAGGTGTACCTCACTGGGAAGTAAATTACATCATTTTCTCTTCCCTGCTAGCGCACAGGCTTTGCCCAAGCATCACTTTCCTCACAGAGGACACCTACTGCCTGCAGGATAAAAAGGGAAAATGAGGAAAGAAAACCTGAGCAGACATTACCTAGCGTGACAGTGGCATGTTGTACCTACATCCTGGAGAGCTGATGTGGAGACTGGCCATCAGACCTATGCAATGCAGCCATGGTACACAACAGCAGCATCTAAATTAATTTGTATAAAAATACAAAATCTGAAAGCAACTTAAACACTATTGTAAATATAACATTGGCATGCTTACTAAAACCCTCAGTTAATCCCCATTTCCAAAGCCTTAGGCAGGACACCAGGCCGGAGGGCTGTGAAATTTTTCCCTGGGGTACACCTACAAAGCCAAGCCAGCAAGGCAGGCTGTCTGCAGGACTTAAGGCTCAGAACAAATTGAAAATCACTGATGGAATATTGTGCAGTTTGTTCATATTAGGAGCAGTCAAAAATCATACATAATGTAACAATGTACATGCAACAGCAGCTCACGCGAGATAATTTAACCATGAGGAAATAGTCTTTGAAGTGGTCCCTGATGAGATTTTGCTTGTTCCTAAGAGAATCCAGATGTATTCCAGAACAGCATTTTAAAACCACTTTCTAAAATTACACCCCCTCCAAGTCATTACGGTGCATTATGGTGACACTCTGCAGTTGGGATTTTATGAGGAAAATTACTTCCGAGTTGCATTTTTCTGTTAAATGCTCCCCCTCCAGTACCTGCACCCCCACTCTGACGACCTCAGGCATTTCATTACCCAGCGTACACGTTCCTTGGGCTCTGCGTTTCACGGAAGATACATCGTGGGCCAAATTCTGCTTTCTGTTAACCATGGGAAGCTCATTAAAGGGTACCGATCTTGACTTCATGGGCATTATGCTATTGTAACTGAGAGCTGAAACTGGCCCAAACAGTCATGGTTTCACTGCAAAAATGTCAGCTTGTGGTTTTGACAGCTGCAGAGTGCAACAAACCAAAGGGAATCAGGCACCCTTTCTCTCTCAGCCCCTCCATGAGAAGGGAAATTAAATGCATTGTTGAAAGGGCTCATTGATTTTGCTGGGGATCTCCCTGTGCAGCCACAGAGCAGACATCCCAGGAGGTTTGCAAGACAGGAATATGTAATTGTAAGTTTTGTTCTTTACATTGCTTTGTCTCAAAAACAATAGAAGCAATCTGTTGGATGCACTATCTGACTCAGTCTCTGTAAGTCAAGGACGCCACATCTGAAAGAGATACCCACACAGCCCCAGAGCCGACATTACTCTGGTCAGGCTATGATTTGGTTCCTTATTGGTATTTTAAGCAAGACACAGATTTCTCATACATCTAATTAAGACCTGTAACCTTACCCTACCATAACCCTTGCTGTCACCCCTGCACTGCAGACCCTCTCCCCACCAAAGCAGCTGTGGTGAATTCTTCCCATGGGATCTACAAGAGAGGGGATGTTACCAGCATCCACATTTCCAATCAGGATAGGGGACACAAGACGCCCTTCCCTTCCCTTCCCTTCCCTTCCCTTCCCTTCCCTTCCCTTCCCTTCCCTTCCCTTCCCTTCCCTTCCCTTC